>APFE031500212.1:49658-63227 GCA_000404065.3 Pinus taeda
AAAATCAACTATTAATTTTATTAATTTTTGTAAATTACTAATAGTAATTTTAAAGCTCCAGGTTTATGATAACCCATGGTATTGACCCATGGTAATACCAAGATCTTACAAGATTTTATAATTGAGTAAAATATTCGCCATGCCTGGTGAGAGATTCGCTAAAAAATTATATATACATAGTATATTATTGATAAAATCGCCTTCCATTTTTCATATATACCATGGAGATTCGCCCATTTATTATACTTATAAATTTAGGGGGTTCTTAAAATTTTCCCTGATGTACTCCTTCAGCATCTCATTCATCAACCTCATAAATGTACTGGGCGCATTGCTCAATCCAAATGGCATGACCAACCATTCGTACAACCCCTGATTCATCTTAAAGGTTGTCTTCCATTTGTCCTCCTCTCGTATCCGAATCTAATGGTACCTGCTCTTCAAGTCTATCTTAGAGAAATATGTCGCCCCACTTAAACAATCCATCATGTCATCCATCCGTGGAAATGGAAACCTGTATCGAATGGTGATTTTGTTGATGGCCCTTGAGTCCGTCCACATCTGCCACTCTCCTCCCTTCCTGGGGGCGAGAACCGTTGGGACTGCACAAGGGCTCAAACTTTCTCTTATCAATCCCTTGTCTAACAATTCTTTCACTTACTTTCTAATCACTTCATTGTCCTTAGGGCTCATTCGGTATGTCGATTTGTTCGGCAAACTGGCCCTGGGTATGAAGTCAATATGATGACTTATGCTTCTTTTGCGGGGTAATTTTTCTGGCAAGTCATCCACCACTATATCTATAAACGCATACAACATCTGCTGGATTTCTATAGGTAAATATGGTACCTCCGTATGCAACAACACTGTCCTTGCTTTCTTTACAACTACGTAACCCATATCACTATCCTCAACTTGTCTCAGAAACTGTTTTCAACTAACCAACAATGCTTTTGGTTCACTTGTCCCTATTGTCTCTTCTTCCTTGATGGGCACAAGTGTATGCTTGATTCCATCCTTAACAAACTTATAACAATTCGTCAATCCATCGTGTACCACTTTCCTGTCATACTATCAAGGCTTTTCTAACAATATGTGGCATACATCCATTGGCATGATGTCACAAATGACTTTATCCTTATATCTACATATTTGAAACTCCACCTCACACTCTTCATCCACTAGCAACTGATGGCCTTTTTGTAGCCATGATACTCTGTACGGGTTAGGATGTTTCAAGCGCTTCAACTCCAACTTTTTACCATCTCTGTAGACACTAAGCTATCAGTACTACTGATGTCAATAATTAACTTACAACACTTACCTCGTGACTTACAAACTGTTCTAAACAAAACCTTCCGTTATGTCTGCTCGATGACCTCCTTGACTGGTTTTAACAATACCTTGTGTAGCACTAGGGCTTCACCTGTCTCTGGAGCATTTTTTTCTTCTTGGGGAGGTGTCACTACTTATTCTGGTTGTGCAACATATGCACCCCGTTTTCCAGCTTATTCTGCCTCTGGACATTCAAATGATCTATGTCCCCATTTATGACACCTATAACATTGGTAACTAGCCCCTCTTCCTTAGCCAATTCCCCTACCTAGCTGGGATGACCTACCGCCTCTCGCATTATCACCTCTGTCCACTGATCCAGAAGCTCTGGAACTGCTACCTTCCTCATTATTACTAGTAGTCCTCTCTCTGCCATATGACTAGCCTCTTCCCCGGCCGGCTCCTCATCCTCTCCAGGCATTCTGCTTTCTAGTAATATTCTCTTCAGCTTTCATCGCACTCTGATACACTTGTTCCGTGTTCTTTGGAGATAAAATACTGATTTCATCCAAAATTTCTAATCTTAACCCATTCACATACCTGGTTGTTCTTTCCGCGGTATCCTCTGTATATCCGGCTCGCAAATTCACTCGATAGAACTCCTTCGTGTACTCCCTTACCGTCAATCTTTTCTGTTTCAGATTCTGCACTTGCTTGGGCAGTGCAATCTGATAGTCTTTTGGCATAAATCTGCCCTTTAACTTGGCCACCATCCTTGACCAGGTTTTAATCGACAACTTGTCTAATCCTTTTCTCTCTGTCTGGACATTATCCCACCACAGGGCTCCGTGTCCCTTCAACTTCATTGCAGTGAACCTAACTCTGTAGTCTTCACTGACTTCCTCGCACTTGAAATACTTAACCATCTGGTTGATGCAATCCAATAAAACCTCAATAGATAGACTGTTGTCATAGGTTGGGAGTTCTGGCTGGGGATTACTACTTGCCACTAAAATAGATCTCAACAATCTCACTTCTGGGCTCTCACCTTCTAGTCCATCTATTGCTGCCTCAGTTTCCTCTTCGTTGTTGTCGCCTATCTCCGGGTCTCTTCCTCTTTCTGCCTCCACTGCCTCCAAATGGGAAACAAGAATTCGAATCTCCTCTCTCAGTCCTTCCCCCGCCAACCTTCAAGCACCTCTACCGCAACCTCGCCTTCCTTTGTCCATGTTTTTAATCAATTTCACCTGCTCTGATACCACTTTGATGGGACCAGACCAACACTTTACAGTCTGTCATAATTTGAATGATTACGTAATGTTTATATATTTGGTTAAATCGTTTGGTGGTGATTACATGTGGATGAAAGCACCATCAGATATTTTGGGTTTTGATTTATGTGGCATTCAATTATGCAATAATGAAAGGGGTACTTGCCTTCGATTTTGTATTTCCTGCTCAACCCTATGCTTGATCCCTTTTCTCTTCATTCTTTTCAGTCATTAGCTATTGGCTTGTTGAGGGTTTGCTCCATAGTGCTCTGCAAGCTTTTGTTGGGTAGCAATTTTGCGAGTCTTGGGCATGCCTCTGGTTGTTCTTTGCTATGAATGTGATTGTCTTTAATCCTTGGTTTGTTGACATTTGTGGTTCACCCTGTAACTATCTGGGTAACTGACCTCTATTGTGTTTTGTTTTCCTTCTACCGTGGGTTCAACAGGCCACCTTATTTGAACTCATGCATTGGTATTGCTCATTCTGGTTGGCAACTCAATGTTTGCTTGTTTCCAGGTTCAGCTCGATGGCTTTCTTCCATCTCCGGCTTAACACACAGGTAATTTCTCTTTCTCTGTTTCAACTTATGAGTCCTTTTCCACAGTTCCTGCCCTAGTCTACTTCTTCGTCTCCAGAGTCAGTCGAAGCTGTTGGTGGAATGTCGGTCTTTGGTCTCACTGCAAACTCTCAGGTAAGACAAATGCAACCTTCATTGTTTTGTTTCCTTTTCCAGCTCTGTATTTCACTTCTGCCACAATTTGTGCTCTAACGCCTGCGTATCATGATTGTGTAGGTGTTAAGGGTTTGCAGTTGGAGGGTTTGGCATTATACGTCTCAGTCTTGCCCGGTAGGCTCTGCCTCTTCAAATTTCTTTTAGTGTTCATTCTAGTCTTTAACTTCGCCTTCGGGTTGTATGGGTTTGTCACCCACGTTGCTTGTTGAATGGCTCACCCTGTGAGTGATGTTCTGCTACTTGGAATTTTGGGCTTCCACTGTGTCTTGACTGCAATCTTCTATTTATAGTTGCAATTTTCTGTCGAAACCCTCACCTAGGTTTTGTCGTTCAAGGGTCTACGTGCCTATGTTGTGTATGAATATGTGGTTGAAACCCTCACCTAAGGTTTATCGTTCATGGTTTGAGCGTTCATAGCTTTGTTTTTGCAGTTCTGTTATGTAATTATGATATGCTAGACTTTGCAATTTTTGAGAGGAAAACTCTTCAAGGAGATGTAATAATATTAGGTTTGATTTACCTGAATAACATTCAATGTTTGTTTGCTCTGAATTTTTAACTAGAACTGTTGTTATGCTTCTTCAGTTTTCTTAAGATATGATGTATAAATGTACGTGAACCCTGTAATTATGCTGGCAATTTTATATGGTTGTCAATTTAAATGTATTGTGGAAACTTTCATCCAGCCTATGGGTGTTTGGTCTGTACTGAATCCTGGATGTATCACTTCTGGTTTATTTTCATTGTTTGCTTCAAACGGATTACAAACCATCGTATTGTATCTTCTCTTCGGTCTCGCTATGAGAACTAGTTCTTTCTCTCAGGAAACAAAAATAATTTATTTTCAAGAATCTGTATATGGTTAGTTGTATGCTCAGATAGTCATCAATCGGAAAAAATAATAAATTACAGTAGACATACAGTTGGATAGAACTTAATTTCTCTATTCTTGCTATTATTTGAGTGCGAGAGGTACTAAACTGAAGCCCTTACATGATTTGTCCTATTACATTTATAGGTTCCTTGTTCCAATTAATGAAACTGTACAGTTGCTTTTCAGTTACAGACTTTTACAGTTACTTGGTTATTAGTCATTCGTTTTATCTTATGACAGGATTTTCCCTTTAGACACATTTGTCTTTTTCCTTCTAAAATAAAAGGATAATCATTAATCCATGACTTGTTAACAACAGACAAACAAATAACCCTAACTGATCAACTACCCTTAACTAAGTTAAAAATTAAAATAAGAATAAAATTCCTACCTACTATTCTGTCAACCAACATAAAGACAAATAAAAGTAAACTCAACTTTTTGACCTGGCAGAGACTGACGCCCGGTCATGGTGCCTAAGTTGGATGCTCCTGCATCAGGCTCCCGGGCAAAAGAAAATCATGACTTCAGTCCATGAGCTCCTTAACTGAAGAACCTCTCTACTTAATCTGCCTTGCATCAAGCCATGAACTGTCCTCAATAGGATGGTTCTTCCACTTGACCAGGTATTGCAGATACTCCTTCCGTCAAGTCCATTTGGCCACCTGAGTGTTGAGAATGCGCTCGATCTCGGGAGGCTGAACATAAGGCATCTGTCTCATCCAAGCTTCTCTTCCATCCTGGGTATTCCATGTAGGCTACGTGGTTCCATCTTCTTCCTTCTCCTCTAGGTTAGCCACGTAGGGAAATAGGTCTGCTACATTAAAGATAAGTGAAATGCCTATTCCCAGTGGCAACTATATCTCATACGAATTTGCCGAAAATTTTTGAAGGACTTTGTAGGGTCCTATCTTCTTATACTTTAATTTATTGTATGTACCCCTAGGGAAGTGTTCCTTGTGTAAATGCGTGAGGACTTCATCTCCCACATTAAACTGTACTTTGCTTCTCTTCAAATCTGCTTGTTGTTTATACTTTAGGTTGTTGTCCTATAATTTGATTTTACCTGTTCATGCAAATCCCTCATCGCGTTAGCAAAATCTTCTCCATCTACGATTCACCTTTCTTGCAGTCTAAGATCATGCAAATCATGCACTCCATGAGGATGCATGTCATACAGGATGTGAAAAGGGTTGAAGCCTATGTTGCGGTTAGGTGAGTCGTTATAAGCAAACTCTGCCTGTGCCAGCACTCGATCCCACATCCGCGAATTCTCTCCAACCAGACTTCGTAGTAGGTTTCCTAGACTCCTGTTTACAACTTCTATTTGTCCATCCGTTTACAGATGATAAGCAGAACTGTAACTCAACTGTGTATCCATTTTCTTCCACAGGGTATGCCAAAAGTGTCTTCTAAACTTCACATCCCTATCCGACATAATAGACCTAGGAAACTGATGTAACCTGATAATCTCTGTGAAAAAAAAGTGGGCCACGTGAGTGGCATCACTGGTTTTCCTACAAGGGATGAAATATGCCATTTTCGAGAATCTGTCCACTACCACCATCACCGAGTCGTAACCTCTCTATGTCTTAGGTAGACCTAAGACGAAGTCCAAGCTGACTGAATCCCACAGTCTGCCTAGAACATGTAACGATGTGTATAGTCCCGTGTTTTGACTGTGACCCTTCGCTAACTGGCACACTTTACATCTGGCCACAAATCGCTCCACATCCCTCCACATCTTTGGCCAAAAGTAGAAATGACTAAGTTGCTCGAGTGTAGAAGGGTTTTGCTCAAATAAGAATATACACTACACTTTGTGTGCCTTTGGACATGGTTTAACAATTCTTCGTAATCATTATGAGGATTACAAGAGAAAATATGACTAGTATTCAATAGGCAAGGGTCAGCATTGAGGCTTTGTGGAACCATTATGTTGCGATGATGTATGTCACATGGATTCCATGCAGTTACATATTTGTCAAAGAATCTCTTTGCAATTTTTACATCATAACCATTTGACTAATCAAGTCTTTCCATGTCAGGAGCGCCTTCTAACCATAGGAAACCATGGATATGTGTTGAAACTCTATTTTTCCACTCATATCTGAAAGAAATGAAGATATAGTTACTACAAACAATATAAATAGAATCATAATGAAAGTTGAGAAAGTATAGAAAATAAATTCAACAACACAAACTTGTACTAGAAGTCTTTATCTTTAAGATACTTTTGGATAACTTCCTCTTGAAAAATATTGGATCTATGGTGCATAAATGTGGCAACAATATGAGGGTACTAAATAACATTCTCAATTTTCATACGATTCTCATTTAAATAACGAGAATGGGAATGTATGGGCATGAGGTTATGAAACTCTGGCCACTTTGCGTCAATTGCACTCAAAGTAAAAAATAAAGATGTACATCCTAACAGAGTATTCATGTGATTCAATTCATCTCAACACTTAGTCTAGTGTGCCATTGTACCTCTCAGAGAAGAACCAAACCACATAAGATGCTCAGTCAACTTATTATCTGGTAAATTAGACAGTTGGTGAGGCAACTCTTCAAATGTTGTAGGTGAGTTATCATGTAAATGTTTCTTTACAAAAATTGTAGCAGTTTCTTTGCTCTAATGTCACATTATCATGTTCATTAGGAAATTTTGAAAGCGAGGATGGCTTTCAAATCTCTGATCATATTACCTAAGAAGATGCAATGCATACTCATGAATTTCAATAGTACAAATACGTGGTTGCAACCAATCAACATCACCAGTGGGGAACAATGTTGGGAATTCCATATTTAATAACCCCTATGTATTATATTTATTCACTAGAGAGGTTCCAACACTAGGCCAATCCATGTCTTCAACATGTGAAGAATCAACATCATCAAGAAATGCTCTAATTTCTTCCACTTCCCTCTATTCGCTTGGAAGGAGAGCAACAAAAGAAGAAGGATGAGAGGGAAAATGCTCATCAGGCAACCCTTCATTATTAGTTTCATTGATCTTAGATTCTTCAGTATCACAATCAATAAATTTAAGCCTGGAGGAGGCATCTGTTCATCTTTTGGGAAGAGCATTCACTAAATCATATTCAATTACAACATCCCGATAATATTGATCATGTTGGATTTTGAAAATCAATGCAGCCATCACTCAAGATATTTTGACATAACATTCATAATATTTATACTTAGTGGCATGTCACCACACAATTAGAAACTCAATATATTCAACATGTCGGGGAAGACTTTGTACAATTGTAGAAATATCTGGAGGAAAGCTAATTGTATGACCATTATACTTATATTGTCCGCATCGAGCATGTGTCACTTGCAAAATAGGATTCACACATGCTATTAGAATTTCTTCAACTTGAGTAAGAACTCTTAAAATATGAGGTTTCTCACCAGGATCCATGTTATTGTATCGATAAAAATGATGGGCTCCTCTTTCACTCTTACATCGTCTACAAATAGGTCCTTTAGAATGCCTCAAAACCTAGATTCTGGGATATGAGTCTTGGAAAATGTGGGACATTTGGACAACTTACAATATATCTATCTTTTCTCCAAATATTTTATGCACTACACTCATGTTTTGATAAAAATGAATATGATTTCTATTGGTCGAACCATGTTGAAAACCATTTATAATAGTAAAATTTCTTCTAAAATGTACTTCATCTTGAGGAACATCAGATTCCCTTCCCAAATTTGAAGCATGTGGAATGGATTGATGACAAGGTCTTTCCAAATTTATGGTATGCATTTCTCAAACCTAAGAGGATGTAAAGGTCTCTTTGTCGTAAAATATTTCAAAATTTAATTTCAAACTAATTATAATTGAAAAAAATGAAAAAGAATCAAATGCATTCAAAATTTACATTTGTGTCTTGATGTGGATGAGGGTTATGAGATGGTTGCTATTGGCTTCTAACATCAGTGGATGGAACATTTTGGGAGTTAGTTTCTATGCATCTATTCAAATGAGTTGTTTCTTATTTCCAAAAAGTAAAATACATTATAAAACTAAATGTCAAACAAATAAAGATTCAAAAAAGGAAAACAAATCAAATACATTGAAAATCTACATTAGTTTTACAATTTGATGTTTTGGATAACAAATCTCCAACCTAATGAAATGAAATCATGTTTTCTCCATACAATGTTACAAAATACAATATCCAACCAACTGTAAATGAAAAAATGAGAAAAATATCAAATGCACTAAACATTTACATTTGTTCGGTGATGTGGATGAATGCTATGAGATGGTTCCTCTTCACTTCTAACATCAGTAGATGGAACATCTATGAAGTTAAATTGTATGCCTCTATTGAAATGAGTTGTGTCATGTTCGAAGAAAATAAAATATGCCATAAAATTCAATGTCCAACCAACTAGAAATTTAATAAATGAAAAGCAAATCAAAAACATTGAAAATTTATAGTAGTTTGGAAATTTGATCATCAAGGAGAATGCACAGGAAGGTTATGACATGCTTCATCTTCACTTCTTAGATTAGTAGATGGAACACTTTGGGAATTAACTTCTAGACCTCTATTAAAATGGGTTGTATCATATTCCAAGTGAATAAAATAAATTATAAATTTAGTAAACAAAACTATGTAAATAGAGGAATGTAATAAAACAACCACTGTTGCAGCAAAAATCAAAATATCATTGTGTGACCTCCATTGTTTCACATGAAATGCTATCATGGATGACTACTTCTCTTGGCGGGACCACATTACTTTGAGAAGTGGGATTGGAAGATCCGATGTTTCAAGCAACTGGCTCCAAATCATCAAACAAATGGCCAATTAAAATATCATCCAAATCATGACACACAATGCCATCATTACCTCCACCATGGATGTTTTGCGACCTTTGGCTATCGAAACATGCAATTCGACACATGAAAGGATTAGGGTGGACATTTTCAGCCATGTTATTGATATGATGTTCTTCCTGATTGCAAGATGTTTCCCCAATGTTATGAACATTTTCAGGAGAGCATCGAACAACAAGATTATGCTGACAAGGAGCATATTTTGATAATGAACTATCAACAGGAAATGTCCTTTCCATTATATCATTCATAGTAAGATACCTTCAAAGAATTATAAAATCATTTTCAAGAGTAGTTGCACTTATCCTTCTATTACATATAGCTCTCCTATGATCATTTATGGCATCCTTATTTTGTTGATATCGTAAACGACAACTTTCATTAGACCTCTCATGTGATTCTAGTGACAAATTTTGTTTTCTTGCATGATTTCTTGTGCCTTCAATTGACATGTCTACAATGAATAATAAAATATTCATTATGGAATCATAAACATGGAACACAACAAATATCTAATATAAACAAACACAAAAGAATGAAAAAGGCACAAGTTTTTTTTGGAAACCGTAAAAAACATAAAAGGTGTACATGTTATTTTTTTCAACCATATAAACTTATCGAAATGTATAGGGATTTCTCCAAATGGCTAAAAAAGAAAAATGAAATTTTTGAAATGGCTAAAAACATAAACGAATTCTTCCAAATGTCTTAGACAAAAACGTTTAAATTTACATGTATCATATTAGATTCAAAACAAAACCTGTACTATTAGGACAAAAAAGTCTAAGAATTATATGACTTGGAAGTACATCTAAAAATTTGGAACTATATACTATCAAAATAAAAATAAAAATATTAAAATGTACATAAAAATATAACATTGTTTAAGAATCAATGACGAAAACCAATACAAATAACAAGTATACCATAACTCATAGCAATTATAATTATACAAACATAGAAAAATGCATAACATTGAGATAGATTTACATGTAATTAAGAAAACTTTAGGGAAAACAATATGAAATATTTTACATCAGAAAGATCAATACAAGCATAGTTTTAAAGTATTATGATAAAGACCCATAAAATGTATACAGACAAAAATGGAAATAATTTCCACAACCATAGAGAGTATATAAAATGAAAATATTTATAGGAACTCCTAATAATACTAATATTCCAAGAATCCATATCCATATCCAATGGTGGAATCTCACCAACGGAATCCATACGGGGAGCAATTGGAAAAAAAATTTCCATACTCAACCGAATAATTTCAATCCTCCAACGTTGGGTACCAAAACCCAGACATTTGTTCATTAGTTGAATTATAAATATCTATTGGAAATAAAATGTCAATCATCATGTCATATAATAGGAAAGGAACTTCACTGTAGTTGCACATAAGAACCAGACCATGGACAGTTCAAAATGGAAGATAACCAGGACATCTCCTATTTATATTTGCATAAATTTCTTCCAACAACTTCCATCTGAAACCCCAATCATCTTAATTTTGTCAATTATCCATTCAATGCACAGTTGAACATACAATCTAATTCTTCAATTCACCATACAAAAGTGAATCCATCATTGACAAGGCATATCAATTGATCCATGTATATTGCTAATGACATACACTGTATGTCAATGATTGGAGCAAATGAAAAACCCCATTCTTTTTTTATTACATCAAAGCAGTAGATTGTATACTTGTACCAAGGATAATCTTCATACTCCTTGTCAAGATACAGCCAAAACAATTACTTTTATATAAAAACTCCATTCTTAGGGGGTGAAGTGCCACCAAATGGAACAACAACCCTTTTCCATACCCTATCAAGACTACTGCGAAGATAAAATTTGGACTGCATTATGTCATACATATGTTTTAGAACAACCCAATCATATTTTATGTTGCTTACATTTTCCAATAATGAAAATAATGCCCACTCTCCAATCCATATTGGCCTTATGCTTTTAAAACCCTTTCTAAATGGATTTTTTACAAAATAGTCGTGTGTATGGGAGCATTCTGATGGTAAGGATAAAACCACCATTGTTCCAACAGTAGAATCTACTCTATATCTTGAATTTATGAATTGCAAATGAAATTGAGATATCTGCCCATAAAGATTAGGGTATCCAGGAGAAAAACAATTGTCTTCATTTTTAAGGAAAGGAACCATAAATCCAAATTTGTTCATAAAGACATGCTTGCAACATAACAAGAAAGAAGGGTTTTGCAAAACATTCTTCCATTTCTTACAAATAGTGCTAAACTTTATCACAACTGATAAAGGGAGCCAAAGGAAGACAATTTCAAGAATTTCAAATGAAAGACAACTCCAAATAGTTGGATCCATGATCAAAAAATCAAATCACCTAATAGAAGAAAAAACACATTGGATATCAACAAAACAACTTAATGTTAAATAAAATTAAAAGTAACATACATACATAATTTACCATTTACACATACATAAAAAGTTCACATATACACAGTGTATAAAATCAAATCAGCGATCATAACATTATTACAACACCGAACACAATTCCACATTTTTTTAAACCTAATCTCTATAATTCAGGATTATCAAGGTTAGTAAACCTATAATAATGGGTATATTAAGGTCTATATTTAGTATTTATTCTATATTGTTTCTACAAAAATATTTATAATATCAAATAAGAACAACTCATTAGGTTACCATCAAGGATAACACCTAATTCATAATGCCAACAAAAAATTGCCTAGAAAACACTACTTTATCATTTTGTTGGACTACACAATTTTTCAGTGTTAAGGATAAAAAATGTTAATGGATTTGTAGGAGTGAAATTTTAACTAATAAAAAATGGTTGGGGAACAACTTGGTTTTCTTTTTAGATTGAAGATCACATGGCTACATGTTTGGTATGGTAGTGAATTTATTTTAGTTATATGTTTTAATTATGTAGTAATGTGAATCATAATTAACCATTGTCAATTGTGATTAAGTGTAATAACCACCTAAATAAGGAGTAGTCTTTAAGTACCACTTTTTAGAATTTTTAGACTTTATTACAAGTTTGACAAGTGAACTCTTCACAATCAAACTACCCAATGGGTTTTTGAGGGTGTTGAATCCATATATGAAGTCAAAAAAATGATTATGAACAAATCAAGATTTGAACACAATTTTTTTTCGCTTGTGGAGAAATATGGTAAAAATTGTACAAAATTGTGCAATACAAAAACTGGTAATGGGAGTCGTAAATGTTTCTCGTTCCTATTATTAAACTTTTTTTTTTCAAATTCTATTTCAATAGCTACCAGAGATGAACTGAGAAATTTAACCTAAAAACTCATACATAACACTTCAATAGCTAGTAAATGTTTTTGTTATTATGCTTTTGAATAGAAAATTTAACGTATTATTTGGTTTTGTTGATGCAATCAAGTTCCGAGAGTTATGAACCATTAATTTTAATTATTCTAGGGAGGTACAATCATGGTGATAAGCATTCCATAATGGGTGGATTTGTGTTCTTCAAACCAATAAGCATGGTGCAAAGAAAAAAATTACTTTTTTCGATTGTTATTATTTTGAGTTTGAACCTATGTAATTTGTATAATTCAAGCTTTAAAAAAATAATTTTAAAACACTAAATCCATTTATACATTAAAAAAACTCATTTTAAATAACAAAAACTCATAATATCAAATAGAATAATTTTGATCTATATATTTCCCCATCAATCACATTCATAATTTTAATTATTTATCTTTCAAAGCTTAATGATATTTAATATCGATATTATAATAATAAGTCACAATTGTTGGCTCTAAACCTAAACTAAATTTTTTAATATAATATATCTAGAAATATCAAATTAAAATGATATTATTAAATTTCCAAAACAACACATTCATATATATCAATTTTTTTCATATTTAAAATTACTCTAGAATCATTTTATTTATTCATTAATAAAACAATAGATTGTTAATATCATAAGATAATCCTTGTAATGGGATACATTAATATCACAACTTAATCATTGTAATAGAGTACATTAATATCTACATGATTATGATTATATGGTATATGGAATAAATTAATAAATATTAGAAAAATTAAATAGTAAACAATCACATTCATATTTTTAATTATTTATTTTTCAAAACTTAATGATAGTTAATATCAATACTAAAATAATAAGCCACGATTGTTGGCAACTAAAATTTTTAATATAATAAATCCAGAAATATGAAATTAAAATGATATTATTAAATTTCTAAAACAAAACATTCATATATATTAATTTTTCTCATATTTAAAATTACTCTAAAAACATTTTATTTATTTATTAATAAAACAATAGATTGTTGATGTCATAAGGTAATCCTTGCAATAGACTACATTAATATCACAACTTAATCATTGTAATGGAATATATTAATATTTACATGATTATGATTATGTGGTATATGGAGGTTAAATTAATAAATAAAAAGAATTTTAAATAATAAACAATCACATTCATATTTTTAATTATTTA
>APFE031500212.1:65951-107137 GCA_000404065.3 Pinus taeda
TTAACTCCCCCGATCGGGGTGGTTAACGTGTTAAGAAAGGAATGCAGTAAAGGGATGAGGGGCGGCAATTATGAGCCACCTCGCAGCAAGAAATTAAGGTAGGTAGAGAGTACGCTCGGTAGATCCAGAATCATTATAAGCCACAGCGGGAAGCATAACCTTAAGCTCAGAGGTGGTGGAGACGACGGCAAAATGGTGATGGGACAAGGACCAGGTCGCACAAGGGAAATCCGTGGAGGAGTGGGCTATTATGGTGAGTGCAGGCGGTAGAGAAAGACGGTGCATCAACACAAGAAAGGTCGACAGGTGAGAGGGAGTGGTTACGGGTGGAGGCATAAGGGAAAGCATGTAAGGAAAGTCCTCGAGGTGAGCGAAGGCAGGAAGGAAAAGCGGATAACAGGAGCAGGTGGAATTGCACAGGGTCGACCTCTAGGTTTAAGGCAAATTCAGTGTAAGAGTATGGAGGACGGTATGAAGCGGAATGTGATGTCTAAGAGCAGGGGAAGAAGACCATCGAGAGCTGAAGGCATTAAGCAGGACCACCGGGAGGGAGAGGAAGAGAACTGGGCAAACCTGGAGGAGATATACGACTTGGAGCGAGACGGTCAGTCGCAGATAAGGAAAACCTAAAGAGGGAAGGGGAGAATTACAGGAGAAACAGTCTCAGCCAAGGTGGAGATAAGGGATAAGAAGATTGAAGGCCGGGAGGAGGAAGGGGACACGGGACCATCTGCCAGTGAAATTACATAGGGGAGCAGGGCAAGGGATTACAATGTCAGCGGAGCAGGATGAGGAAGAGGTCGCAGAGGGAGAAGAGGTCGGGGTCGAGCTAGTCAGCAAGAATAAGGACGTACCAAAACAACCAGGAAAAATGCGGAAGGAAAACGTTGAAAAGACAGGTGCAGTATGCGGAGATGGCATATAGTAAAGATATGCATGCAGGCATTAGGAGGATAATTTAGCATCTGGAGGAAGAGGCAATCCAGGATCAATCAGGATCTGAGATGGAGGACTGGGAATACCTACTGCCAGACCCTGGAAACACCAGAGGACATATGTCCCTGTACAAACAGGCCTTACACGTGTATTGGGTCATGAAAAGGTTGCTAGCTAAGGCCATGGAACAGGTGGCCATGGAGATGGTAGAATTGGCACAAGACATTCCAAATCTAAAAAGAGAGATGAACAACCTTCAGATCACCCTTATGATGCAGGATGGCAAGCTGGACGAGATACAACATCAGTTAGAGAAGCTTACTCAGGAAGCAAAAGAGGAGGAGCACCAACCAAGCGCAATGGAAGAATGACTTGTCAAGATATGACTACTACATCCTTAGTTAGGAAGATGAACAGTATTACCCTCTGTTATCTTTTCTAATGCACTTAGTAGATAGTGTTAGTTATTTTGACTAGCTAGTATATAAAGCATGGACAAACAGACTCAATTAATTTTGTTTTTGGATGGCTATTAAGAACTTCAGATGGCCAACAGACCCGGTTTCCCTTCGGGGCGGGTTGAGGCCATCGTATGTATATACTGGTTATAACCTGTCTTAATATAAATGGTTCCATCTTAGCTTAAAAAAAAAAAAAAAAGATTGTTAATATCATAATATAATCCCTATAATGGATTGTATTAATATCACAACTTAATCATTGTAATGGACTACATTAATATGTACATTATTATGATTATGTGGTATATGGAGATTAAATTAATAAATATTAGAAATTTAAATAATAAATAATATAAACATCATTCATTATTTTTTAAATATCTATCTTTCAAAACATAATGATATTCAATATAAATATTCTATTAATAAGTCACAATTGTTGGCTCTAAACCTAAAATAAAATATTTAATATAATGTATCGAGAAATATTAAATTAAAATGATATTAACAAATTTCTAAAAAACATATTAATTTTTTTCATATGTAAAATTACTCTAAAATCATTTTACTTATTTATTAATAAAACAATAGATTGTTAATATCATAAAATAATCCTTGTAATGGACTACATTAATATCACAACTTAATCATTGGAATGGACTACATTAATATCTACATGATTATGATTATGTGGTATATGGAGGTTAAATTAATAAATATTAGGAAATCTAAATAATAAACAATCACATTCATATTTTTAATTATTTATTTTTCAAAACTTAATGATATTTAATATCAATATTATAATAATAAGTCACATTGTTGGATCTAAACCTGAACTAAATTTTTAATATAATGAATAAATTATCAAATTAAAATGATATTATTAAATTTCTAAAACAAAACATTCATATATATTAATTTTTTCATATTTAAAATTACTCAATCATTTACTTATTTTTTTAATAAAACAATAGATTCTTAATGTCCTAAGATAATCCTTGTAATGGACTACATTAATATCACAACTTAATCATTGTAATGGACTATATTAATATCTACATGATTATTATTATGTGGTATATCGAGGTTAAATTAATAAATAATAGGAATTTTAAATAACAAAGAATCACATTCATATCTTTAATTATTTACCTTTCAAAACTTAAGGATATTTAATATCAATATTATAATAATAAGTCAGAATGGTTGGCTCTAAACCTAAACTAAAATTTTAATCAAGAAGTATCAAATTAAAATGATATTATTAAATTTCTAAAACAACACATTCACATATGTTAATTTTTTTCATATTCAAAAGTAATCTAAAATCATTTTACTTATTTATTAAAAAAAAATAGATTGTTAATATCATAAGATAATCCTTGTAAGGGGCTGCATTAATATCACAACTTAATCATTATAATGGACAACATTAATATCTCCATGATTATGATTATGTGGTATATGGAGGTTAAATTAATAAATATTAGGAAATTTAAATCATAAAGAATCACATTTAGATTTTTAATTATTTAACTTTCAAAAGATAATGATATTTAATATCAATATTATAATAATAAGTCACATTGTTGGCTCTCAACTAAACTAAAATTTTTATATAATGAATTTACAAATATCAAATTAAAATGATATTATTAAATTTCTAAAACAACATATTCATATATATTAATTTTTTTCATATTTAAAGTCACTCTAAAATCATTTTAGTTATTTATTAATAAAACAATAGATGGTTAATATCATAAGATAATCCTTGTAATGGACTGCATTAATATCACATCTTAATCATTGTAATGGACTACATTAATATCTACATGATTATGATTATGTGGTATATGGAGGTTAAATTAATAAATATTAGGAAATTTAAATAATAAAAAATGTAGTCTTTTTTTGTGTGAGTTTTTTCACATAATTTATATTAATTTTTTTATTATTGAATTTCTTAATATTATTTAAGCAGTCTTAATATAATGTAATTTTTAATCATTAGTAATCATAAAAATTTATTTTAAATGTTTTACATTAAGAAATTGTTTTCTAACAATTTAAGTCTATATGTTTCATGTTTTAAAAACTAATGATTATAGGTTGAATTTATCTAAAAATTAATTATTATTTTTTATTATATATTTATAAATATTTTTAATGGGTTGTCTAAAACCCTAGACGTTTTGGAATTTTTGGTTGGAATTTGACAAATTTTTGTTGACTCAATCTTAATTTTTATTGTTTAAAATGGTTTTTTGAGTGCATGCACTTTGATTGTGAAGAGTTTACAACTCAAACTTTCTTGTAATTCCAAACAATCTTTGCCAATTTATAAATAATAGAGTAAAAAATAAGCCCAAAAAACCCTCCCAAACCTAAAATCTCATACATAACACTTTAGTAGCTAGTAAATGTTTTTGCTATTATGCTTTTGAATACAAAATTTAACGTTGTGTCTAATTATTTGATTTGGTTGATGCAATGAGAAGAAGGGAAACATTTGGCTAGGGCAGTTCAAAGAGTTATGAACCCCGAATTTTTGAGAAAAGAGACCACCACCACATTTATTTACCCAGACATGAGCCACAAGGAGAAGTAGTGGGCGAGGTCAGTTTAGAGGGTTATAAACCCCAATGTGCTTGGAACTAGGAGGACGGCATTGTTGAAGCCAAAGAGAACAACCTCATTTATTTCCCAAGTCATGAATGACAAGGAGCAGTACTGGGCGAGGTCATTTTAGAGAGTTGTAAACCCCAATGTGCTTGGAACCAAGAGGATGGAATTATTGAAGCCAGTGAGAACAACCTCATTTCTTTCCCTAGTCATGAAGCACAAGAGTAGGGCATAGATGTGACACATAGCAAGGATTCCATTTCTATTCCCAATCACTAGCCACAAAGTTTTAACACACATACCATATCGACCATTGATTTTTTATTCAAGGATGAGCATGATGACTTTTTTGAAATTGTTGAGATAATAAAGTTGTTACCAAAAAAGAAGGAAATTCATTTAAGTTATAGCAAAAAAAATTATCACGAGTAACCATCCCACTCATTTGCACTGGACCTAGTAGGTTTATTTGAGGGCAACTACATCACTTTCAGCTCTTGGGTGGTGTTGATGCCTCTAAAATCGTAGCACCAACATTGGGGGATAACCACCCGGTTTGGACCTTAGTGCAACTGCTTATTTGTTTGGTATGGTGGCTCTGATTGGATATTATGGGACCGGTTTCCCGATAAAGTATTTTTTTATGAATAGGTGTTTTAAATATGTAAAAAGATGATAGGTGGTTTAATCTATAAGCTCTAAAATATACATACATATATCTATATAACCCGACTGATCTCATAATAATGTGATTCTTGATGATTCCTAGTAGACAAATAATAATATATATTATTTACTTATCTACAGAAAGACACATTTAAATAACGATTACTTTGTTCAAGAAATTAAACAAAGTAATATGAAAACATATCGCATAACATACTAATATTTATCGCTCACATATGTATATAATATAACAATTCTAAATCATTTAGAAATGAAATAATACAAAGTTGTTTGAAAATATGTGAATACATCAATAATAGCAAATCAATGGAATGTGAATTACATGAAAAAAGATAGAAGAATAGTGATAGAAGTACCATATGCATTTGAGTCTCATTTTACGCAAGTAACACTCTAGCTCAATCTTCTTATTCTCGAAACTCCAAGGAGATACAAAAATGTGAGTCTTTATGAAGCTCTTTCACAAAAAGTCTAAACCTTTATCCTTGACCTATAAAAAAAATTAAGAAGTGCAGAAGTGAAAACTTCTCAAGTCTAGTTTTATAAAAATTAAGGACCCTTTCTAAAGTGACATGAAAGGGTCTTTATGGTAAAATTAAAAACAAATTGTCCATAAAAATTGTTGAGAGTTATTGGAACTGCCTTTATCAAAGTATGGAATTTGTATTTCAAAAATAGAATTGCGATAAGCTTTGACGAGATTCATTGCATCTAGGCTTTCTCTTGCATCTTTAACCAACAAATTGAGAGCATGCTTTGGCCCTCTAGAGGATGAATCATCCTGGAGCGTAACTCTGTCCTCCGTATGTGGCATCTAAGAGCTTGGGCATCATGCGATCAATGGCATCAACAAGGCACTTGATAGTCATCTGTTGGCTGTGTAGCTTGACCAGAAAGGTCCAATGCGCATCCCAGTTAAGACCTTGTATTATGTTAAGCATCTCTTTCTTGGTGTCCAAATCTTGCTTCCATTTCTTCTCTAAAACTTTCACCTTCGGAATTTTTCCTGGGAACAATTAGAAATTAAATTGGCACCGTATAAGTTATCATTTACACACTCAATAACATTATTCATTATAGCCCTGGCCCTGGCGATAGCTCTTTCTGCTTTTATCAACTACGTTTCCCATTCTGAAAACAATATCTCTTTATGAGACTCTTCAACTTTAGGTAAGTTAGTAGCTCTTCCATCTTTTGTGCATTACCAAGAGAGAAAATTTGTCACATTATCATCTGCATCTTCAAATTCTAACCCTGGTATTAACTTCTTGGTCAATCAATGATGTCGTTGTGATGCATAATGGATCAATATAAGATATCTTCTGGCAAAGTAGATTCAACTCTTGAGATAAAACCTTATTTCCCTCTAA
This sequence comes from Pinus taeda, assembly GCA_000404065.3. Lineage (NCBI taxonomy): Eukaryota > Viridiplantae > Streptophyta > Pinopsida > Pinales > Pinaceae > Pinus > Pinus taeda. The sequence goes on from APFE031500212.1 coordinate 72,034, forward strand.
GACTTCCTTTTTGAATTCTTCAACCTTGGGATAATCTTTGCATTGTCCCAAGGAGAATTGTAGCTATGTGATCTGCTCTTCTTTAGACTTAATCTCTTGTTGATGCATAATTTTAAGCTGCTCAAGCTCTTGAGATAGCTGGCGTTGTCTCTGAATGGCCTACTGATCAATTTCTGCTTGTCTAGATTTAATTGTTCTTCGAGCTGCTCATCCTTCTATTTCTATACTGTTAATTGTTCCTCAAGCCGATTACTGTCTACTGCTAGCTGTTCTTCAAGCTGATTAATCTTTTGATCCTTTTCTTTGATCAATTGATTCACTTCAGTTGCCTTACCAATTGTAGCAGCTGTGTATGCACCTGTAAATTGAGATAACTTAGCCAAATCCTTAGAAGTATTGACCTCTGAATCTTTCCATATGACATTCATAAATTTAGATTGAGGAGCTGCAGATGATGTTTGATCTATTTTCCTCTGCCTCTTGACTAAAGCCCCGTCTTTTGGGCTGTAAAACACATCCAAGGGTGGAATCTCCTCGATATTCAATGTAATCTCCCATGAAGGCTTTTTAGGGATTATTTTTATCTCTTTTCTAGTTGTTTCTTTGCGAGTGTCTCTTCAATCACAATATCAGGAATAATGGGCTGTTGTGTTTCAAGAGGTGTAGATGTGATAATGTTTCGATGATCATTCTAACTTTTGATCTATTGATGAAATTGCTCCCACTCTTTAATCAATATGGGATCAATGTGAACATCAATATTTAGTTGTTCAATGGCCTTATCACTTGTCTCAACTTCTTCATAAACCTTCTCAATTATCTACTCTCCACTGTGTTCTGCCTTCTCAATGATTGGTGTAGTACTTAGCAAATCTAGAGGTAGTATCAGTAACCTTTGTGTATTGGATTCAATGAATTTTCCCATTTTCTCAACACTCAATTTGAATTTTTCCAAATGACTTACTATTGATAATAATTCTACTGAAGCAAACAAGTCATCGAACTCATCTTCCTCATGCAAGAATTTATTAACTTTCATATGAGTGGTGAAATTGAAAGAAACTTTCTTTAGGTTATATTGTCTTTTAGGGATAACATCTAGACTCAGATCCTTTGTCTTCTCTGCTTCTTTCTCATCATGTTTAAAATCACGTAATGAGTAAGTGCCATAACGAAGAGGAAAGGCAGGCCACAACTACTTCTTGGAGTCTTTGAGATTTCTAGTCATCCCTTTTTCTACTATCTAGTAGGCTACCTCCCTGGCTAAAAGCTTATTTAGAATGTAAAGTGGAAGGACACGAGGATCTGTAATATTGCCAAAAACCCTAACATAGGTAAACATCTCTTCTCCAAGCCAACTTTTGATTGAGGTTAAATCAATGATAGCCTTGTTAGACAGCTGAGGAGCAGGTTTATTAAAGATGGCTTGATGGCCGGGTAAAATAAAACCATGGAAAATCTTGTATAAATGATTCCTGTATTTAGACTTCCATAAGTATTTATGGTAAATACGAATGGGGGTTGGGTCCTAAACAGTCCATTTCCAACCTAGTATGGGAAAGTCAGAATTAAAACAAATTGTGTCAACTATGTAAGCACTCATATGGAATGGAGGCACAACTCGGGTAGTGACAAATCTGTTCTTTCTATAATCTAGTATTTGACTATCTATTTTGTCTAATAGGATATTTTCCCAATCCATGACAAAGGAGTTTATTACTGCTGCTATCAATGGAACCATCTCAATAGAAAATCTAGCAGAATTGGGGCTTCGGAACAGTAACAACATAACAATATGGAGATGCCAAGGAGTCCACGGAATACATACCATATGATTCATGTTTGTGCTTGTTAGGAAAATGTCTCCATTGCTTGATAGGGTCTGATTCAATGTCATTCTCCTTGGTGAAAGCTTCTAGGAATGCTTTGTTGTAGTGTCACTGGGGCTCTGGCAGTGGATACATTATCTTGGCATCTTCTGGTTTGAAGGATCGAAACATCCTTCCATCAATTGTGAAGAAAGCTATATATGTTATGTTAATGCTCTCAATTAACCATCTTATCATATCATTATATGGTAAAATCTTTGCACAGGCCGCTATTTGATGGAGGAAAGCGATGGCCAAATAGTTGAGCGTGTTTTTTGATTTTTCAGTTCCATTAGATGTTGCTTCTTCCTCTATCTCTTTCAGATCTTCATTTTCATGAAAAGTATATATATGCTTTCCCATGAGGTCTCACCAAAGCCTAGACAAGTGGTATCTAACACCAATTTTCCTTGTCCTTCTTCCACTATAAGGGGAACCTTTTCCTTTCGAGTTCTCATAGACATCTTAACTACCTGCGTGATTCTGGATTTACACTAAAAAATGAGAAAGAGGAGCGTGATAGGAAAAAAACTCTAAGAGGAGCCAATACTACTAATTACAGACAAAATGCAGTTACGTGCATCAAAAGATAGTACATAGTCACAAAGGATGAAATCCATAAAGGATTGTAACCATAACTACCTCTAAATTCATTACTATATCCTCATAATGTGAACTTTAATGCCAAATTAATATATGTCACACAGCAAGTTTTCCTATGGTTCTTTTAGAACATGTGTCAGAAGTCTGGGATTTTGCGATTAGTGATTGTATTATTTTAATACATGTAGAGCCATCGCATATCGCAAATCAGAAATTACAAGAGCTATGTTCGAAAGAATTCTTTTTATTGTTGCGATTGCCATGAGTAATGAGCTAGCATGTAGAGTTGGCAAGTTGGTTTTAAACTTGGTGAATCATGTTTTTCTTTATACTTGGTTTAGCTTTATATTGTGAGTGCACATAGTATATGGTACTTATTTCTATTGGGAGTGCGGTATGCAATATGCGATTGTGATAGTCACATCACATCGCAAAGTTCCAATGGAATGTTTTTAACATTTTCCTATGGATTGGCACGATGTGATATGTGATTACGATATCGCATCGCAAGGCTTCAAAAAAAAGCCCTAACTTATTCCTCAGAATTACCAATATGTGAAATGCAATAGTTATATCACATTGTATGTTTATAAATGGATTTTTCAATTTAAAACTTTGCGATGAGGCATTTGTGATGACTTTCGTCACATTGCAACTTTTCAAATAAATTTCATTGGTCTTAAGCAATTGTGAATTGCGATGAGCGATTCCAAACACTCATAAAGCAACTTTTATATGAAAAGTATGGAAAATCTATTTTACTCAAAAGATTTTATTGCTTTTTTATATCCTAAAGGGGACCTATTTCTTACTTAGCATCTTAATACTAAGATTAAAAATTTGAAATGTGGAGGGAGGCGGGGGGGCGGGGGGCGTTTGTTGTATAACACACACAATAATGCACTAGAAGAACTAGTTATTCCGATAAATAATGAAATTCTAATACTTTCTTAATATAATCATTGAGGAAAAGGGAACTATCTTGGAATTCTTTAGATAAAAAATTTACTCTAAATAAAACAAAGAGATCAATTTTGCAATTTATTTTACAAACCCTTATCATAAATAAAAACATTTTTTGGTTTCTTCAAGCTTTGATTGGTTGTTAAAGATATAGTAGGGGGTCCTCCAACTTAGCCTTTAAATTTACTCCTTTGTCACAAGTAGTGTCGACGCTGCCAACAAACATCTATAGTCTCAACAGGGTTATCTTTTAACCATCAATTATTCATTGTCCCATCCATCTAAGAGTAAAATATTTTAAAGATAAATTCAGAAAGCCATTGCCCTAGTTTGGTAGCCAGAAGATGAAAATCCCATTCATTGGTTGTAATTAAACTGAACAATCTGGCTCGTGATGAGACCACTTGTCTTTTAATTTAAGCCATTACCCTGTTTTGGTATGCAGTATTGGTAATGTCAGCTTAACTAACTCCCTATGATCATGGTAAGCAGGCTCATAATGAGACCTCTTATCTTTTAAATCAGATATATTTTAGAATTACACTTTGAAAAATCATAAACCTAGTGGATGGGGTGAAGTTTTTGACTCCTTAAGAGTTTGTGGATGACAATTAAAGAGTTGTAGATACTTAGTTGGAGAAAGTCTTTACCGTTTTATAAATAACCTTTCTCAATTGATAAAACTCAAAATGATTTACTGTGTTTTCAAGGTTTTAAAGATTTCACAAAATTCCAAGAGGATTTTAGAGTTTTCTGCTTTTTTATGTGATTTCCAAAACTGTAGTCATTTCCTTAGAAGTTTCTATTTTTTAAAAGCAAGTAGTCACAATATTATTTCAAAGAGCTTTTCAATAGTAGAAAACCAATGGTAGACTATTTACAACCTTATTTCTAAAAGAAACCACAATTTTCATAGAGAACGTGTACAGGTAAGAAGGGGTTACCTCCTTAGGAAAATACTTTCTTTAAGATAAGCCCATTCATAGGAAGAGAATCTCTCTTTCCTGATAGGTCTTGCAGTAGAAACATTAATGCGCCTATCTTTTCAATGATCTAAAATGGTCCAAGTCACATCTTCTGAAATTTGGTATGCTTACCTTTGTCTTCATGTGCTTTGTCCCATTTCAAAATGAGATCACCAATTTGTAATGTTTTTTAGCTGGTTGAACTTGCATCAAAAGAAGATTTAACGACTTGCTGATGCTTAGCACGAGTAATCTTGGCCTTTTCCCTTTCCTCATCCAATTTAAGGATTTGATCAAACCTTAATTCAATAGAGGAAGAAGAAGTTTCTTCAATGAATTGTACTAGGGTTAGAGACGGGAGGGCTAAATTTGGTGGAATTACAACTTCTTTCCCATACACTAAGTTAAAAGGAGAAGTACCTATTGAGACGTTTTGAGTTATACGATTTGCCCATAATGCAAATATTAAATATTTATGCCAATTATTTTGGTTTTGACAATAGTTCTTTTAATAATCCTGATGAGATTTTTGTTAGTTGACTCTGCTAAGCCATTTCCTTGAGGATAGTAATTTGCAGAGTATTTTAACTTAAAACCTTTCTTAAGAGAAAATTCAACTATATTATTTCCAGAAAAATAAGATGCGTTGTCAAAGATAAGCATGTTAGGTAAACCAAACCTTTTAATGATCAACTGATCAATAAATTCGATAATCGCATCCGAATTGGCTACCTTTAGTCAAATTGCTTCTACCCACTTTGTGAAGTAGTCTGCGGTTGTGAGGATGTATTTGTATTACTTGGAAGAATGTGGAATGATCTCTCTTATAATATCAAGTCCCCACTGTTCAAATGTTTTCTCAATGTTAACTGGTTGTAAAGGAAAAGCTAGTTTCCTTTGTCTCCCACTAGTAGTTTGTCATATCTTACATTTCCTCACATAGTCATGGGCATCTTTGAAAAAAGTCAGCCAATAATACCTAACATGTAGTATTTTGTGGGCTATAGTGTCTCCTCCAAAATGTCCACCTACTGGGCCATCATGTAGTTCCTTCATAACCTTCTATGCTTCAGATTTTTCAAGGCATCTTAATAGAACGAAATCATAATTTCTTCTTAATAACACATCATCAATGATTTCATAGTGTTTGGATTTCAACCTTAAGGCACATTTGTTTTTGTAGCTAAATTGAAGGGGATCACATCCAGTTTTAAGTAAAAGATCAGATCAACATATTGAGATTCAGAATCGATGATACTTATTTTGTTTAGTTGTGCAGTACTATCTGAATCTTCATGATCTGGTATATTGTAAGCTCCTATCAATAACCTACAAAAACCTTGCCCTCTAACAATTTTCATTGGTTTTATATCAATATCATACTCTTATAAGGTTGTTACCCAGTTAGCTCTTTTCTCTCCTACTTCTCTTTGAACTAGCAATTGTCTCACTACAGGGAATGTGACTATTAATTTAGTGTGTGTTTTTAGGAGGAATGGTCTAAAATGTTAACATAAATAAACACAACAAATGCTTGTTTTTCAACTTCAGAATAATTAAGCTCAACACCCTGCAAATTAGAACTAAAGAATGATATTAGTGATTCTACTTTTTGATCATTGATTTCTGTTAAAATAGCAGCATAAGATGTTTCAATGGCCAAAGTATACAAAATAAAAAGACCAGAAAAATTCAGAGTACTCAATGCAGGATCATCAATGATCGCTTGTTTGATTGAGTCAAAAGCCTCTTTTTCCTTATGTCCCCATTTAAAGAATGATTTTTTTTTTAATCATGGATTGCAAGGGTAAAACAATATGAGAAAAATCAGGAATAAACCTTTTTACAAAATTTATTTGTCCCACGAATGATTGCATAGACTTCTTATTATGTGGCAAAGGGATATCAGAAATTTCTTTTATCCTATCAGGATCAATGTATATGACATTTTTGGATAAAATAAACCCTAAAAGTTTACCTTCATCAAGAGCAAAGAATGATTTCTTTGGATTTAAGGAAATCCCATATATTTTGCAATGTTCAAATATCTACTTTAAATCATGTAGATGATTGCTTTTTTTCTTAGAATAGATAGTTATATCATCTAACTAAAAAATGACCTTCCTATTGATCAAACCTTTGAAAGCTATGTCCATAGCTCTTCGGAAAGTAGCTCTAGAGATTATCAAACCAAAAGGCATTTTCTGATAAGCATATGTCCCCATTTGGTTATGAATGTCATCTCTATTCTATCATCTGGATGTACCAAGATCTGATTATATCCTGAAAAACCATTAAGAAAAGACAATAACTCTGAGCCTGATACTAATTGAAGTGTCTGCTCCATTGTTGGTAATGTGAAATTATCTTTCTGACATGCTTTGTTGAGATTTCTAAAATCTATCCAAATCCTAATATCACCATTCTTTTTCCTCACAGGTACTAAATTTGAGAACCATTTAGAATGTTTGACAAGAAATATTATTTTGGCTTTAAGGAGTTTATTCAACTATGCTTTGATTTCACTTTCAAGATTTGGGTGAATTTTCCTTAGTTTCTATTGTACAAGTTTCTCATCAGAAATCATTGGAATTATGTGTTGAATGATAGAGGTATCATAAGTTTTCAGATCTTCATAATTCCAAGAAAAAACATTTTTGTATTTCTCCAATAAACTGATGAAAGAAAATCTTTCAGGTGATGAAAGTCCAAGTCCAAGATTAACATTTTGTGGTTTGGCATCAGTGCCAAGTTTTACTAATTCAAACCTTAAAGTTGAACTTTGACGTTTTGCATTAGTGACCTTTTTGAGTCTATCCTTAATATCATAAACATCTTCTAGCTTGACCACAGATTTAGGAATATGATTTTCATTGAGTCTCTGCTTTAATAGAAGATCATGATCACTTTCATTGATAATTTGTTCGTCATAAGATCCTTCAGATGTCAAGAATTTTAAGATATCCTCATCATGATTGAACACTCCCCAATTGGTAACATTATCTGGGAGAGATGGTCGGAAAATTAATTCAATAGAAAATATATCTGAACTATAATCTTCAGATGAAAGGAGTTTAGAAGCAACATTAGCCAGAAGATCTGCTACTACATTCTGTGGTCTAGGAATAGGAGAAATGTCAAATGCCAGAAAATGAGTTATGAGATCTTGAACAAGTGATTGATAATGTTTCAGATGCCCTGAAAGACAATGGATGGTATTTCTCACTTGTTTAATGACAATTTCAGAATAACCAAATATTTTCAAAATATTGGATATTTAGGCCTATTACTTTATATAGAACTTGAATCAATGCTTCATATTCTACAGTATTGTTGGTACATTCAAATTCTAATCTACATGATAGCATCATTTTTTCTCCTTCAGAACTGACTAAAATACATCCTGCTCCTGCACCATCATTAGATTTAGATCCATCAAATTACAAAGACCAAAATAAAGGCTTATTTACAGGTTTATCTACAAGTTCATCTGCAACACTAACACACTTATAAGTATCAGCATTGGATAAATTTTCAACTTCTGATATCACACTATTAACAGGAAATAGGGATTGTTGAGCATTGAAATTCCCAAAGAATAATTTAACCGAATAGTTTCCAAGAATGTTATTATTGAAGGCTATAGGTTGATTTTCTTCTTCAAAATTAGTTACTATGTGAGTCAAATGTTTCTCGCGATCAATTTTGATTTGATTTGGTTTCCCATTATAGGGAAGCCACATGTGAGACCAATCAGTTGAAATATAACAATGAAGTTTTTTAGACCAATCTCTACTAAGGATCAAACCATAAAACTCAGCAATGACAGCAATTAATATATCAACTCTTTGGACAACCCTATGATCAGCAGATAATCTGATAGTAACTGAATTTATTTCTCCTAAAACTTGAACCTTAGTTCAATCTAATTGACCAATATGAACTGCAGATTTTTGAGGTTCAATATTTAATTTGGAGCAAACTGATGTTGGCATTATATTTGATGAAGCCCATGAATCAATCAAGTTGTTATGAAAATTTCTATTGTAGATGTCATAAGTCAAGATAAAAGGAGGATTATGAGAATTTTACCTATCCCTAATCAAAACAGCATCGGTAACATCTACCTTATCAGATGGTGGCTTACATGATCCTCTAGTAGCCATTGATAATACACTAGTTGGAAGAGGAGAAGAAGGTATTGTAATTAATTCTTTAAGCATCAACTTTTGTTAATGTTTGAGCTTGCTAAGTTCAAGTAGAGAAATATTTGCTCGAGTCTTCTTCATATCTTCCACGATGTTTTAATCCATGGAATCTAAAACTACTAGCATTTTAGATGATGAGGGAGGGTTGGAGGATGATGGTTGATTGCGGGGAGATACAACTAAAGCTTTCTTTGTGGGAACTTTCTCTTTAGTAATAGGATTTGAGTTTTTCTTCTTTCGATTTGCTTGACTAGGCTCTACTCTACTATTACTTCTAGTATTAACATGAAGAGCTTCATGTTCTCTTTCATTATCAGAGTTGGTTAAAATGAAGTCCCACATTCCATGACATTTAATTGCTTCATCTTCTTTTGTTTCCTTAGCTGATAAAACTGTATCTTCTTCTTGATCATCATCCAGGTCAGATTCTGCATTAGATATAGCATTGGGTGGTTTGGGATTAGTAAGTTAATTTCTTTTAAAGTTCCTAAATGGTGTTTTCATAGAAGATTCAGCTACTTGCCTTTTTATTTCAACCATTTCATTAGACATATTTTTAAGAGCTTTTGTAATCTTTCCATATCATATGGACCCTTGGCTTCGTTCTTCTTTGAATCATCTCTAAAGGTAACTTTATTGGATTTCCTTTCTTCCGGAGCGTTTTTCTTTTCCAAAGCAAGGATGCGTTTTTCAACAGTTATTGCTTCCTTCATATTTTCTACTAATGTTGGTTTTGCACCCCTATCAACGAACATGGCTATGTCTGAAGGAAAAGTAGAAATGTACCATTCATTTCAGACCTCTTCACTAGGCTTGGATGTCGTACGTATTTTATTCAACAACTTATTGAAGCATGATTTGAAGTCCTTAATGGGTTCTTTTGATTCCGCTTTTAGGTTGGAGAGGTTATTAATCAAAGTTGTTGTAGAGATATCGTCTCCAAACTTAGTTAGAAATTGCTCTTGGAAAGCATCCTAGCTATTGATAGAACCTAGTGGTAACGAAAAGTACCATGAACTTGCTGCTCCTTGTAGAATGTATGGAAATAGTTTAACAACAACATCCTCTTCAGTTACTCCATTCAAGTTAATTAATAACACGAAATTGTTTATATGATTCTTCCGCTAACAGGCCATTGTCAGGATTAAATTTAGGTAGCCATTTTTCAGGATGTGTTGGAAATTGGATCAAAGGTGCAAGCATTTTGATAGCTCCTGGGTTGGTCCATGGCCTTAGTTGAGGTTGATTATGTGCCATTGTTGAGCTAATGGTAGAAGAGGGTGATGAAGTAGTTCAAAGTGATTGGGTAGAGGATGTTGAATTTCCTGTACCTGTTTGGACTATGATCTGAAGTTGGGAAACGGATGGATGACCTTGCAATGTTACAGATGGAATGGACAATTAGGAAGACAAAGTCTCACTGTGAGATTCTGTTGGTGTCTTTCTAGCCCTTTTTTGACTTGGTAAAGGGAATTCAACTGGTGAAATGCCAAGATTTTCACTCTTTGCCCTACTAAGAAGCTGCAATGGGATACATTGGGAAGTAACATTGCCTTAGGATAACTCAGACTCTTCTTTAGATAATGAGATCCCTTGGAGTTTATGAATCAAAGATCGTACTTCAAGAAGTCCAAGAGAAGAGTTGTCTGGCATGTTTGGGATTTTAGCAATGCATTTTTATTTTTCTTTTCAACTTCTCACTTAGTAATAGAGAATTTAGAATGCGAAGGAGAAGTTGGAGGTGATGGTGATAGGGAATTACTCTTAGAATGGCCTGTAGATTTAGATTTACCCGCCATTCACAGTCAGGCCCTCCTTCTAGTGCCAAAACTGTTGATGCCTCTAAAATCATAGCACCAACATTGGGGGATAACCATTCGGTCTGGACCTTAGTGTAGCTCCTTATCCGTTTGGTATGGTGGCTGACTGGATATTATGGGACCAATTTCCCAATAAAGTATGATTTGATGAATGGGTTCTTTAAATATGTAAAAAGATGATAGGTGATTTGATCTATAAGCTCTAAAATATACAAATATATCTATATAACCCAGGTGATCTCATAATAATGCTATTCTTGGTGATTGCTAGCAGACAAATAATAATATATATTATTTACTTATCTATAGAAAGATGCATTTAAATAATGATTGCTCTGTTTAACAAGTTAAACAAAGTAATATGAAAACATATCGCATAACATACTAATATTTATCACTGACATATGTATATAATATAACAATTCTAAATCATTCAGAAATGAAATAATACAGAGTTGTTTGAAAACATATGAATACATCAACAATAGCAAATCAACGGAATTTTAATTACATAAAACAAGGCAAAAGAACACAAGTACCAAATGCATTTGAATATCATTTATGCAAGTAACACTCTAGCTCAATCTTCTTATTCTACAAACTCCAAGGAGATACAAAAATGTGAGTCTTTATGAAGCTCTTTCACAAAAATTCTGAACCTCGATCAGCGACTTATAAAAAATAAATTAAGAAGTGCAGAAGTGCAAACTTCTCAAGTCTAGTTTTATACAAATTGAGGACCCTTTCTAAAGTGACATGAAAGGGTCTTTATAGTAAAATTAAAAACAAACTGTCTGTAAAAATTGGTGAGAGTTGTTGGAACTGCCTTTATCAAAATATGGGATTTGTATTTCAAAAATAGAATTGTGATAAGCTTTGAAGATATTCATCGCATCTAGACTTTCCCTTGCATGTTTAACCGACAAATTGAGAGGATGCTTTGGATCTCTGGAGGATGACTCATCCTGGAGTGTAACTGTCCTACTGATGCATGAGCATTCAGTCCAAGGAAAATCATTGTAAATAGTAGACATAGGGGGTCATGCATTTTAGGAAATAGTTTTCCTAAGTCTCAAGTCAATGTAAAAATGTAGGCTTTTAAGTGATTTAATTAGATAATGGGAGAATATGTAAATTCTCTCAAAATAAATAAATGAGAACTTGAGTGGTAGAAGTCAAATCCAACTCTCTAGGAGCAACAGAGAGCTTTTAGGAATTAATTAGAGTAGATATGGACCATTGAGCTGATAAGGAGAATTTTCTGCTTTCAAACAGAGGGAAAAGATGGAATGGATAAAGTTTACCACATATGTATGCATGTAGCAAGATTAGGGATTTATTTGAGTGATTTAAGGAAAGGATGGGACCAGCAATCCAATCCAAGTGTCCATATAAGCATACGGGCAGAGAGGAGGCCAACAATAGTAGAATCAGACCCATGTATGTGTGTGAGTGAGATCGAGGAGTCTTGAATGTAATCTCTATATTTGCATTAATATATATTAAGAGTTTATTTCTGACTGTCTCGGAGTATTGAAGAATGTTTTCATGAATGAATTACTTGAATTGTAGGCTCTGTTGCAGGAGATTATAGGCACAATCTTGAAGGATACGCAGAGGCGTAACATGATTCTGAAGAATGAAAAAGGGGTCTTTGAATCCAATTAAGGAAGTGAAGAGAAGCTCTGGAGAGGTAATAGAGTGATGGAGTAAAGCTCAGAGAAGTTGAGCAGTGCAGTGGAAGAAACAATCCCTTGAAGAAACTGGAGGAAAACCATTGAAAATGTGGAAAAACCCAAGTAAGAGAGGTGGGTGAGAAGTAGAGGTTTCATGCTCAGCAGCCATTGGATCATTAAGATCAATGGACAAGATTAAGTTGCATTGTTGTAAGTCCCTTTTAAGGTGGTCAAAATGAGCCTTGAAGATTTGCGAAGAGCAAATAGTGATTAATCGTGGACCATTGGATTATGGCCTGATCAACAGTCATGATTAATCACATATCGGTGATCAAAGGCACCAAGGGTTAGTAGTTTAGGAATTTTGCGATATCTTCGATAGTTATATATCAGCGATAGGAGGTTCAGAGATCGGGAATCGGCAGAAATCATAGTGGAAGCATTGTGGAGCGATAAGTTGTGGGCCTAACGATAATTATAAGTGCCAGTGCATAAGATTTGAAATCCAGCATAAGAAGTTAGGAGCGAGAATTCCTTTCTATTCCCAAATATTTGATATTTCTGATAGTTTATATGGAACGAGCTTTTTAACATGAAAGCATGTGTTAGCATTCCGATAGTGTAATATTGGAGTCGAAGGAATGGCGGCTCATATTTATACGACCATTGAATGTTGATATAACCAATATCAATTGTGATAGAGGTTTTAACCTTGGAATCTGTGCAAAACCATAAGGAAGGTGGAGAAAGAGTATGTTTGTCGCATTTCCTTTGGAAAGGGTTTTAAAGTCTCGAAGGAAGGTTTGAAACAACCTCTGATAAAAGTGTATAAAGAATGCTTATAAGGGTTTATTATAGTCCCGATAGAAGGTTTCAGGCGGGATGATTGAAGTTATGATGCAAAGGAACTTATAAGAGGGCCACTTGACCATTTACGGTCTGAAGGTTTGACTCCATTGTAGAGTTAGACACCTGGGACAGTTATAGATGCATTATTGTGTTAAATTCTTACTGTGGGTATATGTGTGGGTGCTACCATGGCATCAGTTTGGCTAAGGATGGTTATATGCCAGGACCCTGCACCATTAGTTGTATCAGAGCATATTTGTAATCTGTAAGAACGAATTTTGAAGTTCTTGGAAGACTGTAGCATTCCAGCATAGGTTTGGAAGAGAAGGAACAGAGGATTCCTTGAAGAAAAGAGAAAGCAAGATTGCTTAGTGCAAGTTCTGAAGGAAAGAGGACTTGGAGACAAAACATAGGAAAATCCATTCAAAGGACAACTGGAATGGTGAAACAAGATCATGCTAAGATCTTGGAAGTGAGGTAATGTGTTCTGTTTTAAATTAGGAATGTGTGTTTTTTATACTAATGCACAGGTGAGAGCAAGAGAAGCTGTGAGAAGAACATGTGAGTTCTTAAAGATAGAGTTAAGAGAATACTCTAAATGAGAAGTAGTAGTGAACCTAAAGAATCCAAAAAGAGATTGGCTAGAGAGGACAGCTGAAGTGTTCTCAAGAGAAAGTGAGAGATAGTAGAATCCTAGAAGGAGCAAAGGTGTTGCTCAAGAAGAGGTTCCAGATAGAGGACCTGTGCTTACCAAAAGGCTAAGTGAGGAGAGCTTAGTGAGGTAAGATTAGAGCCAGGAGGACTAGCTGTTGCAAAGGCTTGTTGCAAAAGAGCTCATGAAGAAAGAAGAGAAGAAGATGACTACTGATAGTCATGGCAGAGGTTCAGAGAGAAGCCACAACATAAGATATGAGAAGAAGGATGTCAAGGAAAATGGCAAGAAGATGAGTCAAGAGGAAATTGACAAAGAGGTTGTTGAATTAAAAGAGCAACTCAATGCATTAAGGAGAATTCTTGAAGGTAACCAGAGACTAGGTTAGGTCTTGAGGAAGAAGCTAGTAGAATTTCATGAGATGCGGAGAAGGATGCAGCAAAAGAAAGTGAAGTAGTCGAAGGGAAAACTCAAGGAAGTTGAGTTAGAAATGGAAGAATCCATTTGTGAACCAGCACAAGGAGAATTTCTAGGAGATAGTGAAGATGAAGACTTGAAGACTAAAACTTCAAGTAAAGCCAAAGGGTCACATGGTTTTAAATCTGACAATTTGTGTATGTTTGTAGGTGAAGGACAATTGGTTGATATTGTCCTGAAGAAGGAAAAAGACTAGCAGAATCTAAATTCTGTTCTAGAAAAGGACGATATAGATAGATCTCATATACAACTGGAGAAATATATCAAGCAACCAAGTGAAGGGTTTGAAGAGATTGAAGAAGATACCATCGAATAATTTCTGAATCATATGAATGATTTAGAACAGCAAGAAGATATGATGGTTGAACCATCAAGTGAGACCATAGGGTCTTATATTTTTAAAACTGATAGTTTGTGTATGATGGTAGATATTCCAGGAGAAAAACAGTGATTTGAAGATATCTTCAAAGGAGATAAACATCAAGGGGCTGAAGGAAAAATTGAGGAAGAGACTATGTTAGCTGAAAATATACTAAGGGATCATCAATTCACTATGATGATAGGCACAGTAGAGATAGCCATGGAAACGATTGAGACAAACAATAGGGAAGAAGGACATCTACTGAAGGATGTTAAGAAGGAGGAACACTATGCAAAGGATTTAACCTTGGGAAAAGGAACGCTAACAAAGGAGTGTTTTGAAGAGGATGGACAATATTTTGAAGATATTGAAAGTTTGGCGGAGTACTATAGGAGAATAGAGTATTGTGAAGAAGACCTCTTGAATGAGGGAAGTAATGATTTACTACAACAGAAATACCTTGAGATTAGAAGGATCAAAGGAGGATAGTGTTTTAATACTATAACACAGCATGGAAAGGATGAATCTGGAAGAAGAGAGAATTGTGATGAAGTGCTTGTTAAGTGTGAAGAAGAGATTAAACTGCTGGAGAAACTGATGAGAGAACCTAACAGTAGAATAGAAGCCACAGTTAATGTTTTTGAAGAAGAAGATGTGTCTCAAGTAGGCATGGAGACAAGAAGATGCAATAATTTGTTTGCAGGTTCATTAAATAGCATGAATGACTATAAGTATGTGATCAAAGAGATTGAGTAGAGATTGTTTGAATATGGTAAAGAGGCAGTAGGAATCAAACAATTTCAAAGTAAAGATAACCAGCAACAAGTTAAAGGAGGAGGAGTTCACTACATTGGACAAGAGTAGGAAGGCATCATTAGAACAGATGGTGTGGAAGAGAGACTAATGGACAGTCTCATGAATTTTGCTGAGAATTCAAATCAGCATATTGATATGGTAACAAAGGAAGAGGAAATAGAACAACAAACTGAAATGTTGCCAAAGAAGGAAGAGGAACCAAGGCCTCATGTTTTTAATTTTAACAAGTGTTTTGTGAATGCAAGTTTTTTTGCAATTGCTGGGGGAGATTTGGCACAGGTTAGCAGCCAAGTAAAGATGAAAGAAGAAGACTTCATGGAAGAATTCAATCCATGGAGCAAAGATGTTAAATTGCTAGAGAAAATGTTGAACAATCATGATTCAATCATGAAAGAGGGTAGGGATGATGGGGAGGCAACAAAAATGGCAGCAAGTAAAGCAAGAGCAAGTAAACCAAAGAATGAAGCAAGTAAAAGAAAATTAAGCATAGAAGATAGCAACAGTAACCTGAAACAAAGAAAAGAAGATAGAAGTAAGAAGAAAAATATGGACCGGCCCAAAGATATGCTGGACATAGAAATTGAAGAAATATGGCAGCAGATGATGAAGCAATTAAAATGGAGGAAAATGGTAACAGCAATAAGCAAGGTCAATTAGAAGTTGAATTTGATTGACAGGAAGAAGAAAATGGAGCAAAATACAGCAAAACTGCAGTGGCAACAAAGGAATAAAGCATCTGGACTATTACAGAACAAAGTGTGGGATCCAGGAAGACCAAGACTAGAAGACACATGGTTAGGAGATCATGAATATTTTCTACTTTGCGAGTCTGATGCAGGAGCATTCAGCCCAAGGAAAATCATTGTAAATAGTAGACATAGAGGGTCATGCATTTTAGGAAATACTTTTCCTAAGTCTCAAGTTAATGTAAAAATGTAGGCTTTAAAGTGATTTAATTAGATAATGGGAGAATATGTAAATGCTCTCAAAATAAACAAATGATAACATGTGTGGCAGAAGTCAAATCCAACTCTCTTGGAGCAAGATAGAGATTTTAGGAATTAATTAGAGTAGATATGGACCATTAAGATGATACAAAGACTTTTTTGCTTTAAAACAGAGGGAAAATATAGAATGGATAAAGTCTTCCACATATGTCTGCATGTAGCAAGATTTAGGGATTTATTTGAGTGATTTAAGTAAATGATGGGATCAGTAATCGATTCCAAGTGTCCATATAAGCATATGTAAGCCTACAGGCAGAGAGGAGGCCACCAATAGTAGAATCAGGCCTGTGTATGTGTGTGAGAAAGACCGAGGAGTCTCGAATGTAATCTCTCTCTTTTGCATTAATATATATTCAAATTTTATTTATGTCTGTGTGAGAGTATTGAAGAATATTTTCATGAATGAATTACTTGAATTGTAGGCTCTGTTGCAGGAAATTGTAGGCAAAATCCTAAAGGATATGCAGAGGCATAACATGATTTAGAAGAATGAAAAAGGGGTCTTTGAGTCCAATTAAGGAAGCAAAGAGAAGATCTGGAGAGGTAACAGAGTGAGGGAGTAAGGCTCAGAGAAGTTGAGCAGCACAACGGAAGAAAGAAGCCCTTGAAGAAACCAGAGGAAAACCATTGAAAACGCAAAAAAACCCAAGAAGTAGAGGTTTGATGCTCAACAGCCATTGGATCATTAAGATCGATGGCCAAGATTAAGTTGCATTGGCGGAAGTCCCTTTTAAGGTGATCGGAATGAACCTTGGAGATTTGCGAAGAGCAAATAGCAATTAATCGTAGACCATTGGATCATGGTCAGATCAATAGTCATGATTAAATTACCTATCAGTGATCAGAGGCACCAAGGGTCAGTAGTTAGGAATGTTGCGTTATCGACGATCAAAGGTTCGAAGATCGGGAATTGCAGAGGTTGTAGTGGAAGCATTATGGAGCGATAAGGTGTGGAATTGATGACAATTATAAGTGCTGGTGCATAAGATTTGAAATCTAGCGCAAGCGGTTGGGAGCGGGAATTCCTTTGTATACCAAAAATTTTTATATTTCTGATAGTTTATATGGCATGGGCCTTTTAACATGAAAGCATGTGTTAGCGTTCCGATAGTGGAATATCAGAGTCGGTGGGATGATGGCTAATATGTATATGACCATTGAACATTGATATAGCTGATTGCGATTACGGTAGAGGTTGTAACCTCAGAATCTGTGTGAAATCGTAAGGAAGGCGAAGAAAGAGTATGTTTCCGACATTTCCTTTGGAAAGGGTTGTAGCCTAAGGAAGGTTTGATGCAGCCTCTAATAAAAGAGTATAAAGAAGGCTTATAAGGGTTTATTATAGTCCTAATAGAATGTTTCAGGTAGGGTGATTGGAGTTCTGATGCAAAGGAACTTATAAGAGGGCCACTTGACCATTTATGGTCTGAAGGTTTGACTCCATTGTAGAGTTATAGACCTGGGCTAGTTGTATATGCATTATTGTGTTAAATGCATACTATGGGTATATATGCTGGTGCTACCCTGGCATCAGTTTGGCTAAGGATGGTTATATGTCGGGACCCTGCACCACCTACGTATGTGGCATCTGAGAGATCAGGCATCATGTGGTCAATGGCATCAACAAGGCACTTGATAGTCATTTGTTTGCTAGGTAGCTTGACCAAAAAGGACCAATGTGCATCCCAGTTAAGATCTTGTATTCTTTTAAGCTGCTCTTCCTTGGTGTCCAAATCTTGCTTCCATTGCTTCTCTAAAACTTCACCTTCAGAAGTTTTCCTTGGGAATAATCAGAAATTAAATTGGCACCATACAAGTTATCATTTACAAACTCAATAACATTATTCATTATAGCCCTGGCCCTGGAGGTAGCTCTTTATGCTTTTATCAACTGTGTTTCCCATTCCGAAAACAATATCTCTTTATGAGACTCTTCAATTTTAGGTAAGTTAGCAGCTCTTTCATATCCTGTGCTTTGCCAGGAAAGAAAATTTGTGACTTTGTCATCTGCATCTTCAAATTCTAACCTCGTATTAACTTCTTGGTCAATCAGTGATGTCATTATGATGCATAATAGATTAATAAAAGATGTCTTCTAGTAGAGTAGATTCAATTGTTGACATAAAACCTTATTTGCCTCTAAGGCTTCCTTTTTTAATTCTTCAACCTTGGGATAATCTTTGAATTGTCTCAAGGAGAATTGTAGCTATGTGATTTGCTCTTCTTTAGACATAATCTCTTGTTGATGAGTAATTTTGAGCTGCTCAAGCTCTTGAGATAACTAGTGTTGCATCTCAATGAGTTGTTGGTCAATTTTCTGCTTTTCTAGATTTAATTGTTCTTCGAGCTTCTCATTCTTCTATTTCTCTACTGCTAAATGTTCTTCAAGCCAATTAACCTTTTGTTTCTTTGCTACCAACTATTCTTCAATATGATTAATCTTTTGATCCTTTTCTTTGATCAATTGATTCACTCCAGTTGCCTTACCAATTGTAGCAGTTGTGTATGCACCTGAAAATTAAGATAACTTAATCAAATCCTTAGAACGATTGACCTTTGAATCCTTCCATATGACATTCATCAATTTAGATTAAGGATCTATGGATAATGTTTGATCTATTTTCCTCTTTTTCCTCTGCCTCTTGACTACAGTCCTATGTTTTGGGCTGTAAAACACATCCAAGGGTGGAATCTCCTCGATATTAAACGTAATCTCCCCTGAAGGATTTTCAGAGATTATTTCTATCTCTTTTCTCGTTTTTTCTTTACTGGGTGTCCCTTCAGTCACAATATCAGGAATAATGGTCCGTTATGTTTCAAGAGGCGGAGATGTGATAATGTTTCAAGGATCATTCAGACTTTTGATCTGTTGATCAAATTTCTTCCTATCTTTAATCAATATGGGATCAATGTGAACATCAGTATTTAGTTGTTCACTGGCCTTATCACTTGTCTCAACTTCTTCAAAACCTTCTCAATTAGCTGCTCTCCACTATGTTCTACTTGGTGAATGATTGGTGTAATACTTAACAAATCCAGAGGTACTGTCAGTAACCTCTTTGTCCTATATTCAATGAATTTGCCCATTTTCTCAGCGCTCAATTTGAATTTTTCCAAATGAATTATTATTGAGAATAATTCTTCTGAAGCAAACAAGTCATCGAACTCATCCTCCTCATGCAAGAATTTATTAACTTTCATCTGAGTGGTGAAATTGGAAGCAACCTTATTTGGGTCATATTATCTTTTAGGGATAATGGTTAGACTTAGATCCTTTGTCTTGTCTGCTTCTTCCTTGGCATGTTTAAAATCATGTAATAAGTAAGTGTCACAGTGAAGAGGAAAGGTAGGCCATAGCTTCTTCTTGGAGTCTTTAAGATTTCTAGTCATCCCTTTTTCTACTATCTGGTAGGCTACCTCCCTGGCTAAGAACTTATCTAGAATGTAAAGTGGAAGGACATGAGGATCTGTAATACTACCAAAAACCCTAACATAATTAAAAATCTCTTCCACAAACCAACTGCTAATTAAGGTTAAATCAATGCTAGCCTCGCCAGGCAGCCGAGGAGTAGGTTTATTAAAGACGGCTTGATGGACGGGTAAAATAAAACCATGGAAAATCTTGTATAAATGATTCTCGTATTCAGACTTCCATAAGTATTTATGGTAAATATGAATGGGGTTTGGGTCCTAAATAGTCCATTTCCAACCTAGTATGGGAAAGTTGGAATTAAAACAAGTTGTGTCAACTATGTAAGCACCCATATGGAATGGGGGCATGACTCAGGTAGTGACAAATTTGTTCTTTCTATAATCCAGTGTTTGACTAGCTATTTTGTCCAATAGGATAGTTTCCCAATCCATGACAATGGAGTTTATTGTTGCTTCAATGAATGGAACCATCTCAATAGAAAATCTAGCAGAATCAGGGCTTTTGAAGAGTCTACACATCAGAGAAACAACATAACAATATGGAGATGCCAACGAGTCCACAAAACACATACCAGATGATTCATGTTTGTGCTTGTTAGGAAAATGTCTCCATTGCTTGATAGGGTCTAATTCAATGTTATTCTCCTTAGTGAAAGCTTCTAGGAATGCTTTGCTATAGTGTCATTGGGGATCTGATAGGTGGTACATTCTCTTGACATATTGTAGTTTGAAGGATCCAAACATCCTTCCATCAGCTGTGAAGAAAGCTCTATCCATTATCTTAATGCTCACAATTACCCATCTTACCATATCATTATATGGTAAAATCTTTGCATGGGCCACTATTTGATGGAGGAAAGAGCTGGCTAAATCATTGAGTGTGTTTTTTGATTTATCAGTTCCATCAATTGTTGCTTCTTTCCTCTATCTCCTTCGAATCTTCATTTTCAAGTAAAGTATATATGCCTTCCCATAAGGTCTTGCCAAAGCCTAGATAGGTGGTATCTGAGATTAATGCCAATTTTCCTTTTCCTTATTCGACTGTAAGGGGAACCTTTGCCTTTCGAGTTCTCTTAGATATCTTAACTGCCTCCGTGATTCTAGATTTACACTGCAAAATGAGAAAGAGGAGCATGATAGGTGAAAAACTGTGAGATGAGCCAATACTACTAATTACAGACTAAAAGTAGTTATGCACATCAAAAGATAGTACATAGTCACAAAGAATTAAATCCTTAAAGGATTGTAGCCATAACTACCTCTAAAATGCATTATCGTATCCTCATAATGTGAACTTTAATGCCAAATTAATATATGTCACATTGCAAGTTTTCCAATGGTCCTTTTAGAATAGGTGTCATAACTCTGCAATTTTGCAATTAGCGATTGTATTATTTTAATATATGTAGAGCCATCACATATCGTAAATCGGGAGTTACAAGCACTATGTCCAAAAGAATTCCTTGTATTGTTGCGATTGCAATGAGTAATGAGCTAGCATGTAGAGTTGGAAGGTTGGTTTTAAACCTGGCGAATCATGTTTTTCTTTATACTTGGTTTAGTTTTATATCACAAGCACAAATAGTATATGGTACTTATTTCTATTGGGAGCGCGGTATGCGATATGCGATAGTCACATTGCATCGCAAAGTTTCAATGGAATTGTTTCAATGTTTTCCTATGGATTGGCGCGATTCGATATGCGATTACGATATTGCATCGCAAGGTTTCAAAGGAAAGCCCTAACCTATTCCTCAGAATTATCAATATGCGAAATGTGATAGTTATATCACATTGCATGTTTATAAATGCATTTTTCAATTTAAAACTTTACGATGAGGCATTTGTGATGACTTTGATCACATCACAACTTTTCAAATGAATGTTCATTGGTCTTAAGCAATTGAAATTTGCGATGAGCTATTCCAAACACACATAGAGAAACTTTTATATGAAAAATATGGAAAATCTATTTTTCTCAAAAGGTTTTGTTGCTTTTTATTATATCCTAAAGGGGACCTATTTCTTATTTAGCATATTTATACTAAGATTAAAAATTTGAAATGGGGGGGTTGTTGTATAACACAACAAGTGGCCATGTCCACAACCACAAATGGAAGTAGAAAAGTTAAAATTGAAACCACACATCAAGTCATTGCCTTCTTGTTAATTGTGATGTTCATCACAGGGACAATGATTACAATTTTCACATGCCTAATCTTTGCATTTGTGTGATGACAATAATCACAAATTTTAACTCGGTAAGTTTAGTTCACAACGATTATCTTCAAGTCAGTATGTTTATTGGTGCCCTTTTCCACATCCACATACAGAAATAATAATCATAATAATTATAATTTAAATATTCTTAACCATTAAGAAATGTGTTTTCTAGAAACAATTAAGTCTATATGTCTTCATCGTTTTAAAAAATAATGACATATAGGTTGATCTTAATCTTAAAACTGAATTATTTATTATTTTATATATTTATAAATATTTTTAATGGATTGTCTAAAACACAGTTGTTTTCGAATTTCTGGTTGGAATTTGACAATTTTTTGTTGACTCAATCTTTATTTTTATTATTTAAAATGGTTTTTTGAGTGCATACACTCTGACTATGAAGAGTTTAGTACTCAAACTTACTTGTAATTCCAAACAATATTTGACAAATTATAAACAATAGATTAAAAAATAAGCCAAAAAACCATCCCAGACCAAAAAATCATACATAACACTTCAATATCTAGTAAATGTTTTGTTATTATGTTTTTGAATAGAAAATTTAACGTTGTGTCTAAATATTTGATTTGGTTGATGTAGAAAGAAGAAGGGAAACATATGGTGAGGGCAATTTAGAGAGTTATGAACCCCAGAGTTTTGACAAAAGAGACCACTGCCACATTTCTTTACCCAGTCATGAGCAAAAAGGAGTACTGGGTGAGGACAGTTTAGAGGGTTATAAATTCCAACTTTATTGGAACCAAGAGGATGGAATTGTTGAAGCCAAAGAGAAAAACCTCATTTATTTCCCTAGTCATGAATAAAAAGGAGTAGTATCAAGTAGTTTAGAGAGTTATAAACCACAATGTGCTTTGAACTAGGAGGGTGGAATTATTGAAGCCAGGGAGAACAACCTCATTTCTTTCCCTAGTCATGAACCACAAGAATAGAGCATAGATGTGATACATATCAAGGATTTCATTTCTATTCCCAGTCACCAGCCACGAAGTTTCAACACACATACCATATCGACCATTGATTTTTCATTCAAGGATGAGGATGATGACTTTTCGAAAATTGTTGAGATAGTAAAGTTGTTACAAAATAAAGAAGGAAATTCATTTAAGTTATAGCAAAAATTTATATGATGAGTAATCGTCCCACTCGTCCCCTGGTAGGTTTATTTGAAGGCGACTACATCACTTTCAGCACTTGGGTAGCCATGCCCATAGCCACAAATGGAAGCAGAAAAGATAAAATTGAGACCACACATCAAGTCACTTCCTTCTTGTTAATTGAAATGCTCATCACAATGACAATGATTACAATTTTTGCATGCCTACTCTTCGCATTTGTGTGATGACAATGATCACAAATTTCGACTCAGTAAGTTTAGTCCACAATGATTAGGTTCGACTTGGTACGATTATCTCAATGCCACCATGTTACTATGAATTGTTGATTAGTGCCTCTATCCACAACCACATACAGAAATAGGAAAAAATAAAATGCAAAGCGATGAAATAATTTTAGAGCTTAAATCCACACATCATGCATTGCCTTCAATTTTAATAGTCCATAAACCGGGAAAATGATGCCTAGCTAAACACCATAGGGAGGACGATAAGTCCGAGACAACCACGGTCTAGCATGCGGTCGGACATTGTCAAAGGGGAAAGAATAAGAGATATTAACAAGTCATTTTTTCAAATTGAAATACTCTAATGGCTATACCAAAAAAGACAATCAATATATATAGTTAAGAAATCTCATGAGAAAGGAATTTTGCTTCTTGGTTCAACCATTACCATTTTCAACCAAAAGGGTTCCTCTATTGCATTTGGAAGGAAACTCCTGAAAAAATACTAGGTTGAGAAAAGGAAGACTATGAAAGATTGTGCACCTTTCCTAGTAGATAGAAGCTGAGAGAAGCCCCTTCAAATTTTTCCAATAATCCTTCCAGCAAAATTGCTTCGCTTCAACAATTCCAACAACCCAAGAACTAAGAAATGCATGCATCCACGAAGCACTGCTTTGCTTATAATAGATGGAATGGTGATGAATAATAGGTACAATAAATATTTAATCACAATTTGAAATTCTCAACCAATAAAAGTTTCTCTTATTCCTCCACGTTACAATCCTAGATGGAGTGGTAAAATTATTATTAAGAGCATAAAAGGGTGAAATTGATGGAAAAGTTAATGAAACTAAGGGCACCTATTATTTGAAATTGGACACGTGTTACCAATGGTTTAAAATGGATAATAATCGTATTCCTAAATACACTTTTCCACTACTATGACAAGTCTATGTGTAAGGTGTGTGTAACATTTTGTAGTCTTCCTATTCTGGTTCATCCTAATAGGCGTCAATTAACAAATGGCATGGTAAATTTTTATTGAAGCTTTGTAAAAAAATTAATTTAAACAAGGTTTAATCATTTGATTTAGATATGCAGGGAAGTTAGTGGTGTGAATTCAATCCTTTGATATTGTGGCAACAATGATAATATATTGGCATCTTTAAATTTAAACCGTCTGATCAATCTTTTTAATTAGTAAAATGATTGAAGTGCCCAATTCCAATAAGAGGGACACCTATCAACGCAATTATATTAAATTAAAAATGAATAAATTATGATGTCATCCTAGGACCTAACACCCTAGACGTTTACATCTGCACTTCAAAACATTTCTCCCAAGGTAGTCAACTTGGGCTAACCATACAAATCAAATTTTATTTCGGGAGCTGCATCATATAGCGAAGGTTCTATGAGTGATTTCTTTCA
This sequence comes from Pinus taeda, assembly GCA_000404065.3. Classification (NCBI taxonomy): domain Eukaryota; kingdom Viridiplantae; phylum Streptophyta; class Pinopsida; order Pinales; family Pinaceae; genus Pinus; species Pinus taeda. The sequence goes on from APFE031500212.1 coordinate 96,748, forward strand.
CCTTACCAGGTCCTTTATGTTGTAAAAGAGGAGGGAAGCTCTACGCTCCACGTGCCCCACTCCCCACCTAATACTCCACCCTTCAACCATTCTTTGGAACCTACTCACCATTAAACCCTCTTAATTTTAACATGTTTTATTTTATTTTTTTATTTAGAACTTGATATTAATTATTCCATTTTTCTTTTAGATTTGTTTTATGTATTTTAATTTTTTTTTTAACTATTTTATATCTTAAATATTATTTAATTAAACTCATATTTATTTCTATATTTATCAAAATTAATCTAAAAGTTTATTAAAACAAATTTTAATAACAATTGTCTAGCACTATGTTTTTTCTAGCAGTTGATAAGTTTTGATAACCCAATTTTGAGTGCCCATATCTTGAGTTTTATTTAGTCAAATGGGGAAAATTAAAGCTTGTTAGAAATTTAATTATATGGAGAACAATATGAAAAGATTAAATCAAGGAAATTTAGAGGTTTTCTATGGCAAAAATTAGTAGAAATGAAGGCTACGAAATTGCAATAACAAATCAATTTTGGAATATGTTTTGAAGAATTTTGATTTGCTCAAAATATCTTTTGGTTGCAAATTCATTTCATATTATTGACTTTGTAAGAGAATTATCCACATATAGATATAGAAAGAACAAATCCCTTTTTATTTTATTTATTAATTTTAATTTTAAATTGGAAATTTGATATGGCAATTTTGCATTTCCAATTTATGTGCAAGTTTAATCAGTTTCAATTTAAATGTTTATTGGTTTTGTAGGGAGTTTGTTGGAAAAGACGAGGCAAAGAAATCATGGAGAAAAACAAATTGCACTGGAATGAAGAAAATAAATAATTTTACAGCTAGAAATTAATGAATCACATATGATCTTAATAACTCTCCTTTTTGGCAATTCATATTTGTAAATTATAAATAACAATTTACATAACGAGGAAATGGTTTCCCTTTTCTTCAAGAAAGAGACTCTTAGCACTTTTTGAAAGTGAATATTTACTGTAGGTAGAGAGGAATACTGAGATCTGAGTGTTCGAGGTTTTCTTTTCATGATCCAATATTTGTCTTTGGTGGAGATCTTATATTGTTGAGGCTCTTTTCTTCAATGGTAGAGCTCAAATTTTTTAGAACATTGCCCAGGAGATTCATTGTAAAACAAAGCAACAGTTCCAAGTTTTATTTGTATTCAAATACTTTTATTTGTTAATGGAAATTTTATTCTTTTAATGGAAGATCTATGTGAATTATTCCATGATTTTCACTTTGGTTAGATATAAGAATGGTTGTTGATTAGATCAACTATACGATCTTACAGTTGAATTTATTTTTTATTCATTTCCCAATTTTCTCTTCCATTTAATCAAAATTTAGAATAACTATTTACTAAGAAGTTTTCCATTTAAAATAGTTTTAATTGTCATTTAATTGTGTGAACTAATTCCATTATCCAATGATTCTTATTTTTTTATTGTAATCTCCAAAACAGATCATGTATTTCACTTATAATATCATCTATTAGAACTACTTCAATAGTTTGAAATTCATCATTAAAAGCATGTTAAATCCCCATGTTATTTGAATTCTTGGATTTCATATTTGGGAGCTATTTCCTAAGTATCGAGTTAGATAGTTTTGTTTATTTTTATGCATTAGTTAATAGCCTTGCATTTAGATTTAGATTTATATTTAATTCTCGTCTTTTTAGAAGTCTCCTTACGTGGGTGAAACCTCATTAGTGGCTTGGTTAAGCCCTTCTGATAGCTTAAAGGTCGCTTTCATGCATGTGTATTGTAGGAGGGTAAGTATGATTTCTTCTTCTTGTTGATATGTAATTAGATACATCACAAGTCAACATGGAGAGTGAGGGTAAACTCGACCCATTTGAACAATTCAAATCACCATCCCAATTGTATAATGGCTTGATTGGGGCACTGGTCAGGTGATCTCCCCATTGTTGATTTTGATCATTTTTTCCTATCAACAGGTTGAAGTATTTTATTAGTGTGCTGCTCAGGATAAAGGAGGTGTGTAATTTCTAATTTAGAGTATACGAAAGATTCATAATTTCATCACTCCTAAATATGGAGTTGACATGTGTATATATATATATATATATATATAATAAGATAGAGAGAGAGAGAGAGAGAGAGAGAGAGGAGATAGAAGAGTATGTATATGTTATATAAAGTGAATATATATATATATATATATATATATATATGGGATCAAATTTCTCAATGCGCAAACTTTTCTTCAAGGTTTGGATTCTAAAATACATTTACATATTAAAAGATTTGACCCTTCTCCAAAGCTTAATATATCCGGAGTTTAGATGGATCTATGTTGATCTTAAAAGTTGTTTAATTTTGATAATAATCATATAATTAAATATTTTATTTGAAGATAATTACAATATTGAATAAAAAAATGTATATGTTTAGGAATTAGACTTGGTATATAAAATAATTAAAATGTTAAATAAAAGAAATGAAGAGGTTTGTGGATTTGTGTCGGTGTCTTTATTTATTTTTTGGAATACTTATAAACATTATGTATATGAACAAAAATTTGTTCTAATTAATCCTTGACATTGGTGGAAATTTGTGACGTTCATCAAGTTGGAGGATGAGCCCGCCACCCAACTGATGAGTGAATCATCAATGTAGGTGGTGTGGCTAGTCACATGCATTCACAAGTATGCAAACCCCTATCATAAGTTCAAAAATTCTTTATTGCCCTATACTTCTTCATTTATGTTTTTTTGCTTGATGTCACAACCAAAGTACAAGGAAAAAAATTTATTTCCCTGCTACAAGTGGTTGTGCGTATGGAAATTGTGAGCAAGGTGGAGCTAGGACAACTCTTTTAGGAGATAATTTTGTTAAATTCTTTCTTATCCCTTCATGGTATGATTATGGTGGAAATTGTTTTCATATGCATGGTATCCTCTTTCTTCTTGGGCACAAGCCTTGATATGGGGTTATTATTGAGGAGAGGAAGATTGGAGTGGATGTTATAGTGTAGAAGATAGTTTTTGGCAATGGAGTACTTGTCAAGGTGTTGGGCCATTGGCGTTTCCTCCATTCCTATAGCATTAGAGACTTGATTCTTCAACATATGTCTTGTCAAGGGTAAATATTTCTTCCTCCATTTATATCATCAGTTCATATTTCAATAAGTTGGTTGGTCTCTACTCTGGGAGTTTTTATGGTGTATCTATGGTCTCCTAGTTAGTGGCTTAAAGCCAATAGTTTAATGCTTCCCCTGGCTTGCAATGAACCTCTTCCATGTTTTGTTGATAAGTATACTTCCTTGCGCTAACATTTTCTTGACTACCTATTGATTTCCCTCTTACTACCTAAACTGGTTAATCTCCACCTTCATTCGCCTGCCTCTAATAAATTTTGGTAGAAACCATGGTGTTCGAACCCTATGCGCAAAATTCAAAAGAAGTGTATGTGCAACGAATGTTGGAGGGTTGTCGTGGCCTCCAAGGTTAAAACCATGCCCAACCACAAGCGTAGAAAACTATTGAAACTTACCATTATGTTGTTCCACCTCAAACTCACAAAGAAATTTGTCAACTTGAATCCCTAGCTACTAGTGACTACCAAGTTTTTTTTTATTCAGAGATACTGGATGAAGTTTCTTATTGGATTGTTGACCCTAGTCACACTAGGGGAAGAAAGAAGCAGAATCTCAACTCCGTATGTCTTCACTAACAGGTGAAGACTCTGTTGAGTAGGGTCGTAAAAAACAAATATGAAAAAATGTACAATATATTTTTTTCTTTGGAAGATATCAGAGGTGAGCAGAAGAACCAGTCAGTTTGTTTAGGAAGGCTCAATGTCAGGCTAACACACTTAGAGAGCCACTTTGATCCTCCAACTCCTCTAGGTTCTAGTGCCAAAGATTTGGCACATGTTAATTCCTCATATTCTTAAATTCTAGATTGCCTAATATCAATTTTTTGCATTACAATATTATAGCACATTGGCTAGATTAGTTGAATATCCTAGTTTTTTGGACAAGTTACTTATTCAATAAGCAGTCAAAAATATCTAGTTTCGAGCTAGAGATTGAAACCATCTATAATAAATATTACTTAAACTAAATGATACATTTTAGTTTGATAATCTTTTCAACCATACAAAAGTTAATTAAAAACAACCCAAAAACGAAAACAAAAACAATTTTGTCAATTTAACACTACTTAATATCTCAAATTCAACCCAAAAAATAAAATTTTAAAATTATAATTTATTTTTTCTCCACATATAAATAAGACATATATTTGAAAAAAATTCTTCCATTTTTTTACAATGTTAAATCTTTTTTATATAAATTAAATTCAAACTCATGCCTGCAGCAAATTCTATCGACAAAGTCCACATAACTATTTAGCAACAGTATAGCTTTCCTTAACATCAAACCCTGTAATGGTCGGCCACCCTTATCTCGATTGCAGGTTCAATAAACCCGTCGACATGGAAGTGTGGGCCCATCCTTTTATCTCCGTTTATACTGATGGACATTAATATTGATTATCAAATTACTTTCACCGAAGAATGGTGCCGCCGAAAACTTTTGCAATGCCGCCTCTTTTGCTTAAAGTGTATTACAACTGTATTGCCCTTCATCGTTAATCCCAGAGCTCGAGAGATAAGATATGCACGTGTCTTCAGCTTTACTATCGGAGCTCAAGAGATAAGATATCCACGTGCCTTCATGTGGAGAAAGATTGAGGCTCTTCTGGTCTTCATTTTATAATTTAATGAAACTCACTCCCCTTAGTTGCACAATCAGAATTAGAAATTTTTTTTAACTAACATATTTTATTTTCTTAGTTTATAAGAGAAATTAATTTAGTTTTATTTAAAAATATTAATATAATAGTATTAATTAATTAATTAATTTATTTTATTTTTATTTTTTTTTATGATCTTGTCATCTATTTTTTATTTAAAATTTAATAATAATATTAAAAAAATATTAATAATAAATTTTTATAAATATATAAAAATTATATTAAATAATTTATAATATCTAAATTTTAAAAAAATATTAAACAATTTTTATTTATTAGTTATTATTTGAAGTGCTTTTTGTTTTTATTAATTTTTTTATTACTATAAATATAGATATACAAAATATAGTTTACTCTATACTTGTAAAAAACTTATTAAAATTATATATTTCAATTATATGAACTTTTATTTTTGTATTTGGGAACATTATTGAGGACTAAATTTTATAAAGAGCATACTTCCACATTTATTTTTTTACAAATGTGTATATTGTTTATGTCATATCATCATTATTTCTTTATTGTCTTTTTCAATTTTAAAAGGGGAAAATCCAATATTTTCTTTTTCAACATTCCAAAAATAAAAACCTTATGGTTGTCAATTTTATGTTTAAAAGACTATTCATTTTCTTTTTCTCTAGAATATTTATAACATTAAGATATATTTCTTGTAAGTGCTGAACTATTTAATGATAATGATTGTGTTAATTGTTAAAAATAGTTTTCTGATAAGTATTAAATTTATTTAAAATTTTCATGTTTGAGCTTCATTTAGTTTGGAAGTTTTTTACAAAAGTCAATATTGATACAATTGTTTACATACATGAACAATTCATAATGAATCATTTACATCATACTTTAAAAAGTTTGCCAAAGTGTTTCTAATGTCATTAAACATTGAGGGAGTCAAAAGAAAGAGTTGTAATAGAGATTTTGAATCATCTATCATTTTGAATACAATCCTCAAATATTTTATGATAATCATCATGAATCAATTTTGTTACAAGAATAAATAATTTATAGCACAAAAGGATCTCTTTTTAGATGAAAAAATAGAACTTCCATTCAATAACGGAAATTCTTTACATATTCATGATTCTTTATAAGATAGATTGCAGACAAGAGTAAGTATGTTCCACCAACATTTGTCTCATGAAATAATCTATTGTAGAGTCAAATCATCAATAGAAAGAGAGCAGAGGTGCATCACTGACCACAACAAAAAAAGGAAATAATAAAAAGGTGAAACCAACAAAAATCTATCTAGTTCAATGCAAAAATGGAAACAAAAAAAAACCAAAGATATGGGATGGAATTAGATCTAAAAAAAACCATGTCATTGCTCTAACCACCATAAAAGAGCTCAAATAACTTGAACCCAAGGCAGATGGAGAGGCTGAGAGTGGAAAGAGAATCTACCTCAAAATTTTGTTCCCGATAGACATGCCTAAAGTTGATTTCTAGGATGAGAGGTAGGAAATTCCTAATCCGTAGCAACCAGTTATAAAGATCAGGGACATCAAGAGATGAGATTCCTTTCACCCAGTTAATCGTAGGTAAGTAGTTTTCAATGATTAAGATTTTGTCAATGCCAAGCAAGGAAGCACATTGCGAGGCACCCGAAAGAGCTAATAACTCAGCCCCACCATTGTGTCCTCTACCACCATACCAGGAGAAATGGAATTGAACATTTAGGTCAAATTGAAGAACAACCACACATTCATAGTCACCACCGAACAAAGCCCCATCAATGAAACATAATGGATAAATTCTCTCCACATCAGAATAAGAGATAGATCGACGAGGGATATTTGGTTGCGAAGAGACAATCTCTTGGAATAATTCCACTATACCTATAGTACCCTGTTTGATGTCCAGAGATTTTGCTTAAAAAATAAGTCATTACAAGCCCTCCAGATGCCCCATAGAACATCGAGAGGGACAATCTTGTAGGCCTTCATTTTGTAGTTCCAAAGGATTACGCAATGATCAATGGAAGTTACATTACTAATAATAGGGATTCCAAAATGAATTGATACCTCTACCCACATTTTAGAGGCAAAAATGATAGTGCAGGAATAGTTGTGGGCAATTCTCCAAATCCAACATGCAAAGCAAGCACCATCGAGGGTTAGAAAAGACTCTCTTCAGAAGATTGTCCTAGGTCAATAATCTATTATGGATGGAAAGCCAAGAGAAGCACTTTAAATTCAAGGGAGCATCCCATTTCCAAATGAGCAAGGTGAATTCTGTGAATGGTAGGGGAAGAGAGGTCAAAGTGATGTGGTCATAGACATCTTTCAAAGGGATTCTGTCATTGACCATTTACCCGCCTCCCACACCCCCCCCCCCACACTAGCTTATCCAGACTTAGTGATAAGTGGATATCGACTATGCATAGACTACCATGATAGTCTTCCCACTCAGATATCATGTCCTCCTATAAACCAATCTACCATGCATGTGACCAATCCTAAGCAACATGGACAAGTCTATATCTCTCCCATGAGCCAACAAGGGTGTTCATCGCCATATAGGAGAGAGATTTGATTATTTTTATTGGAAGAGAGTGCATCCACTGAAACCCTTGATGGAATCCAAACCAATGTGGATCCTTTGTCCATTTCCAGCGACCTATCAAAGGTTACTGCTTAGCCACAGTAGGACAACTCTAATACTGCTCCAAATCTTGGAATTTCGGTCAGCTGAAGGTGACCCCTCAACAATCCATTCCTCGATTATGTATTGAAGAGAGTATTTGTATTCATATGCTTTATCATTGCTCTTTCTCACAAAATAACCTCCACAAATTTACTGCAAAAAGGGCTAGGTTAAAGGATCATGCGTCAATAATGCCCCAACCTCCACATACAATCGACTTGGAAATGGACATTAACCCAATTAGATGGATCCTCTTTACTGCACCAAAAACTAGACCAAACGAACTTAATTGTTGACACCTAATCCTCACGATTGGGTGAATTTATGTAAATAATTAAATTAGGAATGTGAACAGTCATTAGGAGATGAACTGAGTAGTCACACCCTTTTGTATATAACAATAACATACCTAATGGAATGAATTGAATCAGTTTTACTACCTATTGGAGTTACTGCCTGGCCTGACATGGTATCAGAGCCAAGTTCTCAAAATAGTTGTAACTCCCTTCACTTTTGCTATTGAGTATGAACGTTGTCCTGAGCTTAGCACTGTCCTCTCTGAGCGTTGTCATAAAACGTTCACCTAAACGTTGTCCCGACTTGAGCGCTATCCTGACCTGAGCACTGTAATAAAATAATAAAATGTTCCCCTGAACGTTGTCCTACTTCCGTTGTTCGTTAAAATTGTTTTATCTCTCGATTGCCTCTGAAATATCTCTCGAATGTTTTGAATGTAACTCCTGCTTGGTGTGTAGGACTGACCCAACTGCGTTTTTGCTATAGTAACACTGCGTTGCTCTGATCTGAGGAATCCTGTAAAGTCTTTCCTTTCATGTCAAATAATTCTTTGCATTTTGTGGACCACAAGAATGCCTCTGTCCTGTTAACTACAGAGGGCTATATATATGCAGAGCGGAAGGTAGACAAATGTTTTTAGTCTATTTGTGTTGTGTTTGACTGCAATTCATGTTGTGATTGATTGCAATTGGTATTGGATGGAGATATAAATGGCCCATATTCACTATCCTCGTGGTTAGTAGTGGCGAGAGATTATGCTACGTCTCAAGTTCGAATGGTAAGTGAGTTGGGAAATCGTGCTTGGATCATGGCGTAATCCACATACTCTCTGGTGATTGATTTGGTTTGGTTACCATAGCAGTTTTTAAATTATTGTTCAGTTAATGGTGTGTGAGCCCAGGTCTCCACGGAACAACTACAGTGAGACTATTCCATGGACTTTGTTCCTTCTGTCAGTGCTTATTTTGTGACTTCATTCCTGTCTTTTGTGACTTCAATTGTTGCGTTCTTGGCTTACATGTTTTTTGTTTTTCTGAGAGCCATATTTTTTCATATAATATAGCTGGAGATTTTCATATGATCTGCATGGAGATGTGCTACTGTTACATGGTTTTGAGTTGGCCTGAAGGCAGCCATATGTTTTTTCAATGCAGCCACATGTATTTTGTTGAAGGCAGCCATATGTATTTTTTTTAAACATTGTATTATTTGGTACATTGTACGAGTGATATCATCTCCACCATATAGGAATTGGTAATACCTTTGTCCTATAAGAGTGCAATCTTTGTTTACAATTTTTACACCAGAGCTCCACTTTTTCCTCCGCAAAAAATACAATTTTATACATTAACAACAGAAGTATTTTTCTATCAGCAGAAGTATTTTTTTTACAGAATGCATTCAATCATATCCATGGTGGGAATAGTTCTCACTTGCAAGGAGAGCTATCCTGAATGGTCCCGGATGATAAAACACACCCTCATTTTCAATGAGTTGTGGAAAGGAGTGTGTATTGGAGAATGAGACAATGAACCAGTACAGCCCACCGCAAACAAAGAGCTTGTCATATGGGAAAACAAGAACAACAAAGCTTATGCATTAATCGCAACATCAGTAAATGAAGAGGTGAGTCACCATATTTCGTCATATTCAACTGCCTTTGAAGCCCTACAAAAGTTGAAAGAACTCTATGACTCACATTCTGCACTTGAAGTTGTCCAACTCATGATTAAACTCTTCACTCTTGAGCTACAAAATAATGATCCTCTTGCTCTTGCATCTGAAGTAAAGTCTATAATTCATGATATCAAATCCACTAAAGTTGAATTAGATATTCCTCTTATTGCTTTTCTCAAGGCACTTTATCCTACTTACTCTAATTATCTTGAGTCATTGCAAGCAAATGGAAATATCAAAGATATCACCTTTGAATCTCTTGTGAAAAGGTTTGTTGAAAGAGAGAAAACTTTTGGAAAGAAGACAGCCCCCGAATCTTCTGAAGAGACTATCTGCCTTGCTCATAAAGAAAACATCCTGCTCAAGATTCTACAAGAGGAAGAGGTGGACGAAGAGGAAGAGGGAGATATTTCAAAGGCGGGGGGGCAGACATTCTCAAGGAGAAAAGGCAGATTTACACTGTATTCATTGCAAAAGAAATGGATCACATGATGCCTCTACATGCAAGCTACCATGGGACAAAATTGAGCAGAAAAGAAACCAACAGAAAGGTAAAACTGATGATACAGACAAAGGTAAAGCACCTGAATCCGGTCACTATGTTGAGGCACAATGTAACATTGGAGTAAATGAAGATTTGTTTAATGCTTCACTTACTTCATGGAAAAATGATTGGTTGCTTGATTTAGGAGCAACCTGTCACATGTCTCATAGAATTTTTTTTTTTTTAAGAGTTCACTGATAATGTTGATGGAGCAGTATACTTTGCAGATCAATCAAAAATCAAGCCATCAGGGCTTGGCACAATCAAGCTTAAACTACCTGGTCTTCCATACTTTCTTCTGGATCATGTTCTATATCTCCCACAGCTCAAGAGAAACTTGTTGTCCTTGGTCCACATCTGCCAGCAAGGTAACTCCATTCATATGTTTG
>APFE031500212.1:118167-130430 GCA_000404065.3 Pinus taeda
CAGGTTAAGAGCATAACAAGTGGTATCAGAGCACTTTCCAGGGCCGGTGGGATCTCCATTTCGTAGCAATTTTTTTTTTTTGGCTAGAGACATGTTTCGGTGTCTTTAAACCACAGGATCTGTCATTGAGCACATAAATCTGCAGATTTGGGGAGGCATGCACGCAGGAAATACAAGAGGTGGTCACGTCTGTTGGACCCCCTTGTAACCCCTGTGGGTACCCCTTCGAGTAGTAGCGCAGTAGACAGAACCACGCACGGACTATCTTCCACGTATCCTCTGGGTATATCGGAAGCCCCCTAGGCTCCTTTGAAACCTTTCCATAGATAAACCGTCGGCCGTCTTGTGGCTACAGTACACCGAGAATAGCACTCGGAGAGATTACTCGCCTGTACGATAGGGTAGTCGGGTTGTATGGCTAAGGGTACGGTCGATCCTCCTTAATTAGAGCCCTGAAACATTGGGCCGAGTACTACTTCCAGACCCTTATGTATATCACGATCTGTAGCACCTGACACTCCTCAAGACCATAGTTCCCTTTTCTATAGGGGGATAACACATCATCTATTCCAGATCCGTTTGGTGCAAAGGAGTGCAGCCGCAGAAGAAATCAGTCATTCAAATCTATTAAGATCCAGCAGATCCGCAACAGCAGTCTATTCCACCGCCAGGTCCGCCATTTAGATCTCTCAGATCCACTAGGTCGGAGTTGTGGAGAAGGGTTCCTGTACCAGGGTATAATTTTCGTAGGACTTTTGGCCGTAGTGACATTTTGAGGATTTGACAACTGCAATATTGATCAGGAAGGAGTAAAACTCTGTTAGGATTTTTCTGAGATCTTTCGGGGCACTTATTGGTGATCTAGCCCAACAGAATCAGAAGGATGAGCTGAGCGTGGTGGTACTATTCAATTATTAGTGAATTTTTTTTTGTGGCGGTCACCATTTTTCATCATGTTGGTGTATGGTAGCAACTAGAGCTCAAGAGATGGCCAATGAAAGGATGGACAAACTTCAAGAAACCATACACCCCCTCCACAGTATGGTTAATGGATTATGTATCCAGATCCAGCAAATAATCCCAAAGGACAAGGAGCAAGCCCACGAGGAGGAGTCTAATGGCAATGGATACCATGAAGGTGAGTCTAGCCACTCTCCTCACGTCTGGCACACCCTCCCACAACCCAGTCAGCGACCTCCCAAGTTAGATATGCATAAGCTTGATGGTTCTCACACATCGGCATGGATAGCGCAAATGGAGCAGTATTTCAAATTAAATCGCATCTTAGATGATGCGACTCAGCTTATGTTGGGGAGCATGTACCTGGACAATGAAAGGTGGCAATGGTGGGAATGGCATCAACGTCGCAGTGGAGCTTTTAGGACTTGGAACCAATTTACAAAAGCTCTTCAAGACCGCTTTGACTAAGAATCCTCTTTTTTGGGTCGTCTTACTAAGCTCCGATAGACTCACACAGTGGAGGAATATATTACAGCTTTTGAATCCTTAGCCTTTTGTACTTGGGGTCTCTCATATGCGTTTTACACGGAATGTTTTATCAGCGGTCTTAAAGAAGACATTAAAGCCCAAGTCCTACTGCACCACCCTCCCTCATGGACGGAGGCTTGCAAGGTAGCTCATAACGTGGAACATGCATTAGCAGCCCAATACAGTCGCCCAAATTTCTCCTCTAAAGGTCGACCTCCACAGGCTCACAACACGACTCAAACACTTAAGGTCCAAAAGGTGTCACCGACGGAAATGGCAGAAAGGAGAAAGCAAGGCCTATGTTACTACTGTGATGAAAAATACTCCCCAAGTCATAAATGCAAGGAGCCCAAATTTTTTCAAATCGATGCCACTAACTACAGCTCAACAGAAGAAGATCCACCACTGGAAGAACATGAGCCACTAGAGGAAGACAACCAACAGGACAATGTCTCTGACGAACCAATTATTTCGTTGCATGCTTTGGCAGGGATTTCTTCCCCTCAAACTCTCAAAATCAGAGGGTTTATTAAACATCGCCCAGTCGTAGTATTGATTGATAGTGGAAGTTCACATAATTTCATCCATCAAAAAGTCGCAGAAACAGTGCATTGTTTTGTACGAGCAGTTTCTAACTTCCAAGTTCAAATTGCGGATGGAGGCACAATGAAATGTGAAGGCCGTTGTGAAAATGTCAAACTTCAAATGGGGGATTATCAGTTGAAAACCCACATGTTTTCCATACACATGGGGGGTTGCGACATTGTCCTTGGTGCTGAATGGCTCCGCACTCTTGGGCCAATCATAATGGATTTCCAGGAGTTGTATATGAGTTTTAAGCAGAACAACCACACACATACCGTCCGTGGACTTCAGGCGGGAGCCCCCTCTATCATCAGCTCGCATAAGATGGAAAAATTGTTAAAAAGGGGCAATCATGGAGTTGTAGCTCAATTTAATGCCATCCAAGTAGTCGAAACCAAGTCGTCGCCAATTCATCCTGAGATGCAACAGATTTTAAATAACCATCTGTTAGTCTTTGACAAGCTACAAGGGCTTCCACCCTCGCGAGGGGAACATGATCATAGCATCACCTTGGTTCCAGGGGCCCAACCCCCAAATGTGCGCCCATACAGATATCCATTCACCCAAAAGAATGAAATAGAAAAAATCATCAAGGAACTTTTGGAAGCTGGTTTCATTCATCCCAGCATCAGTCCTTATTCATCTCCAGTGGTCATGGTACTCAAGAAAGATGGGGAGTGGCGGATGTGTCCTGACTTCAGGGCCCTCAATAATTTGACAGTCAGAGATAAATTTCCCATCCCGGTGGTTGATGATTTGCTGGATGAACTCAATGGAGCTCAATTTTTCACGAAGCTGGATCTTTGCTTAGGCTACCACCAAATTTGCATGAAGGAAGTCGACATCCCCAAGACTGCTTTCAGAACTCATGAAGGCCACTATGAATTCCTGGTCATGCCATTTGGTATTTGTAATGCCCCCTCTACTTTTCAGAGCCTTATGAACCACATTCTCAAATCATATCTCAAGAAATTTGTGCTTGTCTTCTTCGATGACATCCTCATCTATAGTTGCACTTGGGCCGCACATCTTCAGCATGTAGATCTACTCTTGAAACTGCTCCACAAGCATAAATTATTTGTCAAGATGTCCAAGTGTTCGTTTGGTACGGCAGAAGTAGAGTATTTGGGCCACATTGTGGGGCGTGAAGGTGTCAAGGTGGACCCCAAAAAGATCCAAGCAATGCAGGAATGGCCTCAACCTAAGACCTTAAGAGCCTGCGAGGATTTTTGGGTCCACAGGCTATTATCGTAAATTTGTCTGCAACTATGGTCGCATAGTGAAGCCCCTCACCCAACTCCTAAAGAAAAATTCATTCTTCTGGAATGAGGAAGCACAATAGGCCTTTACATCTCTAAAAAATGCCATGTGTTCCACTCCAGTTTTAGCACTACCTGACTTCACCAAATCTTTTGTCATTGAATGTGATGCTTTTGGTACAGGTATTGGGGCAGTCTTAATGCAGGAAGGGCGACCGTTGGCCTTCACAATCCAACAACTTAGTGGGAGGAATCAGGGCCAATCTACCTACGAGAAGGAAATGATGGCCATCTTACATGCAGTCAACACCTGGCGACCTTATTTATTGGGGTGATGTTTCCAAATCCGCACAGATCATAAATGGCTAGCCAAAAATGCTGGGATATGATTATGAGATCATTTACAAGAAAGGGAAAGACAATAGTGTAGCAGATGCATTATCTCGCCAATTTGAGGAGGAAAGTACCTTGCTAGCTATTTCCCTCCCCATTCCAGAATGGATTGAAGAAGCTCGCAGGGAATTGTTTTCACGCCCCGGGCTCTCCCAACTCATTTCTCAATTACAGGCAAATCCAAACTCCACCAAGGGCTACTCGTGGCAGGATGATATTCTTCACTACAAGGACAAAGTCATAATATCACCAACATCCACCCTCAAAAGTCGCATTTTGGCAGAATTGCACTCATCTCCCATTGCAGGAAATTCGGGCTTTCAGAAGACGTATGCTCGCACCAGAAGATCATTTTTTTGGATAGGCATGAAAAAGGACATCCTTACCTTTGTAGCCAAATGTGATGTCTGTCAATGCCACAAAGGGGAAATCGTCAATACACCAGGCACATTACAACCATTGCTCATTCCGGCATCAATTTGGACGGAGGTTTCTATGGATTTCATTACAGGTCTTCCAAAGTTAGGGAACAAGTCAGTCATCATGGTGGTTGTGGACCGATTATCAAAGTATGCTCATTTATGCGCTCTTCCCCACCCGTTTACACCAACTTTGGTTGCTCAATCTTTCATGGATCAGATCTTCAAATTGCATGGCATGCCCACTTCTATTGTGTCCGACCGCGACCCGATCTTCACCAACAATTTTTTGCAGGAACTCTTCAGAATACAAGGCACTCAACTCAAACTCAGTACTTCCTATCATCCGCAAACAGATGGTCAAACCGAAGCCGTCAACAAATGTCTAGAAACCTACCTTAGGTGTTTTACTTCAAAAAAGCAACATCTGTGGGTTCAATGGTTACCTCTGGCTGAATGGTGGTATAACACCAACTATCATGCCACCACCAAAATGACTCCCTATGAAGCAGTATATGGTCAACTCCCTCATTCCCCTACTTCTTATATCAAAGGATGCTCTAAGGTACAAGCAGTGGATCAACTCCTAGAAAATCGTTCAACCATGCTTGCCCATCTTAGAGAGAATCTACATCAAGCTCAAAACCGCATGAAGTAACAGGTAGATCAGCATCGCTCAGAGCGCCAATTTCAGGAAGGGGATCAGGTATTTTTGAGGCTGCAACCCTATAAGCAAACATCACTCAAAGACAAGGGTTGTCAGAAACTATCTCCAAAATTCTACGGACCATATCAAGTACTTCAGCGCATTGAAGAAGTAGCATACAAGTTGGCTTTTCCGCTTACGGCAAAAATCCATCCAGTTTTCCATGTCTCATGCCTCAAGAAAGTGATTGGGAAAAATTGCAGAATTCAAACCAGTCTACCTGAATTGGACAAGGAAGGGTCAATATGGCTCCAACCTGAACAGGTCATGAACACACGAGAACGACCCCTGCGTGGCCGAGTGATTAAGGAAGTCCTCGTCAAGTGGAAAGACACCTCTCCGGAAGATGCAACTTGGGAACTAGCCACTATTCTTCAGCAATTTCCGCAGCTTCAGCTTTGAGGACAAGGCTATTCTTAAGGGGGAGGGCATGTTAGGATCCCACCCTAACCCCCTTATTTATGTAGTGGGATCATGTCATAATAAAGAGTCAATAAAGCCCATATTAATAATTGTAAGTGGTTAACCCACTATTTATTACGGGACCATAGTTAGTTGCAAATGGGCCTAGTATTAGGTATATGGTATTAATAAAACCCATGGTATTGATACATGGTATTACATGTATGAGTCATATATAAAGGATAGAGACTCCCTGCGAGGAGCATGGTGTGTCTTATTTTTGAATCGAGCTCTGCTCTATTGGAGGTTGCCCCCTCGAAGAGGCCAATGAACATTACTTCTGAATAATAAAGTATTTGCTGTTGACTCTCACTATTCTATGTTCTGGGTATTTTTCTTCGCATATTCTGTATTTGGGTATCTTTTGCAGGTTAAAAGCATAACACGTTCTCAAAGTACTCAGTACAATCCATGAGATGTTATTACATGTGTTGATGTCGAACATGTCACGAAATCCTTTGATCGAAGGTCAATGATGCAACCTATCGTCGAAGGCGAGAAACCTGCCATTGAGGCATGCAGATCCCAAGGTACTGGCATTTTCTAGATCATCTTTCTAGATAAAGAGCTGAGGTCGATAGAAACCGATCCGTCATAGGCAAGCCTACAACACAAAATCATAGATCAAGTTTGGCAGATATTTTGCAGATGAATGGCTTATTTGCACTGACCTCTTGAACACATAACGACACGACAGATGGTTTGGTGACAATTGACCCAAAGTTAATACCCAGAAACCGGCTGAAGACTTTCAATGTGGTTTGATCAACTGTTAGGCAAAGGATTTTCCAACCCAGGTGAATAAAAGTGTCGTGTTCAAGAGTGGTTATAAAGTATGACAAACAGACTCATTTTTCTCTCTTTTCCCCCACCATTTCTGGCAAGTACCTCATTATTTTTTACAAGCTTGAGGAGGATAACATTTGCTTGATTATAATCTCATCCTTCAGATGAGTCCAACTTAGTTTAAATTCGAACCCTAAGAAGGAGTGGCCCGTTCCTATTTGTAATTGAACAGGTCCTTTACTGTCAAAATTTAACGAGTCCAGTATAGGAGAAACTTGGCGTTTTTCATTTTTAGAGAGTCTGAAAAAACTTAAGAAGACTCCATGGTTGACCTTTTTCGTAAATTTGTGTTTCCCAAGCCCGAAAAAGTATAAAATAATACTTGAGAGAACTGCTTGATCTTTACGACCAAGGAGTACTTTTCTTAATTAGTGCCTCTGATCCGAAAAAGTAAAAAAGTGATCAATGACACATCATTTTATGACCAATATCGAATTTGAAACGACAAAAATCCGGCAATATTTTCATGTTTTTACGGTCAGAAAATGGCTGAAAGAGAACCGTCTTTTTAGTTCCGTTTTAACGAGCTTAAAAAGAAAAACTCGGCAATCTTTTCATGTTTTAGGAGTCAGAAAAGAGCTTAAAGGTGACTCTAATGTTTTTTCGCTAAAAATGACCGAAACATTACTCATACCTGTTTAAAATGGATAAAAACTCAAACATTACTCATACCTGTTTAAAATGGATAAAAATGTTGCAAAAATTACCTTTTCAAAGTGAAACATAAACAAATTTGCAATTTATTTATTCAAAAAACTTATAAAAAGGGCTTTTGACAAATCATTTTTACCGTTTGAGATTTGGGTGAGAAAAAAGGGCTTTTGATCAGAAACTTCCCGTGAAGATTGCGGAAAATTCATCCATCGAAATCGAGCGCCATCTCCTCCAGGTAATCCACATCATCCTACTCTTCAATTTCATTTGTTTCAAATTGTTTTTTAGGGGTTTATTTCATTTTTTAGGAGCTTTAGGTTCAAAAACCCGCGCGCGTGGGCCCGCGAATTTACCACAGGGAACCCGCGTACCCCGAATTTTTCGTAGTGGGAGAAAAGTCGGGGGTACGCACCTACCGTGAAGGCAAGGTGCGGGCCCACGCATTGTCTCTAACCAGAGGGTGCGTACCCCGCGCAAAGGTTTTTAAAACCTAAAAAACTCAAAATTCACCAAAAAATTTCAATTTCATATATTCTAATTCACCTTTCTACTGAATGTAGGGTAAACATCATGCTTGATTGGCGAGAACGGAGCATGAGGATGTAGATCTCGCCGCGATAAATCATCAACCTTCAATTGATGCATTGAAGGCATGCGACTTGTACAAATTCTAGGCCATACCTGGCATGAGGGCCCAGGTGGACTTTTTGCAGTGGCTGGTGGATAGATGGAGCATACAGGACCAGTGCTTCTTCATTGGTGGTCACCAGCTCGAAATAGAGCCGACAGACATATACTTTTTTACTATTTTGCCTAAGAGAGGTGAAAATTTGACTCTATTCAGGGCTAGGGCAGGTGGTCAGTCTATCGATAGCCTCTGGCTAGAGTACTGCAATGCCCAGACCAGAGACAAAGGGATAGATATCAAAACCATATCCCGTCCTGAACTCATGGTGATTGCGTTTACAGTTACCAGACTCTGCGGGAGCACAACACTACATGTAGCCAATGGATCCCAAATGCGGATGGCAGTTGACTACTTTCGAGGCACCATTTTCAACTGGTGCGATGTTGTGTTGGCTAATGTAAAAGGTCAACTGACTAGGGCCAAAAACGGAAAACTGAAGACCTTTGGATATGGTGCTTTAGTTGTGAGCTTTGGTCTGGAGAGGGTCCCAATGTTGGTCCCACAACACCTCATTGTTGGAGCTGGACTTCCTTGAGAGCCCAAACTGATGCGATGGGTTGCAGTTATGGCCCGTCATCCTGATGAGGGGACAGAGATCGTTCGATTCAAACCTGAGTATTTCTAATGGTTGGAAAACCAGGTTTTTGCTATGCAGGACTTTCCTTATGCTGGGGTAGATTTTCGCGGTGACCAAGACATGGCTCTTCCACCAGGAGAGCAATGGGATGACTCAGGTAAAATCATTTTCAACATTTTTCCTAATTTAATTTTTTTGTTTTTATCTCGTCCCAAAATTGATAGTAAAAGTTTCAATTGTAGATGTAGGCCCACGGCGACCAGCCACTCTCTAGCCTTACGAGAGGAAACAACCAGCTGCAGTGGCACCAGCCCCACAGGATGAATCAGTAGAGACTTTGGCCGAATTGGAGAGCCATCTAGAATGCTTGACAATAGACATTCTAGAGACCAGCATAGATGACATTCCTCGTCGACTTCAGCACTATGTGATTGGGGTCCGAGGACCTTTTAGGAGGTTCCTTTGTAAGGTGGCCCGTGCAGTAGTTTCTTATCGAGATCATCACCAGTGATGGGATGATCGCCTATTGTAGACACATATGTCATTTTTGCTTTTTGTACTTATCATTTTTGCCGATCATAAGGTGTTTTTCAACCTATGATCGAGGAAGATGTATATTTTGACACACTCCTATATTATACTATATCACTATTCCCGGCTTATCTTGTTAAACATGTTATGGAATGTTTTTAAATTTACTTGTATGACCATTGCAAATGTCTACTTAACATTCGAGAAGCAATTGCATCTGCTAATGTATTTAAAGATCTTGGAATATGTTGATATTCAATATAGTCAAATTCATGTTCCAAGAGACGCACTCTAAAAAATAATCTCAATAACACTGGATTACTAATGGCATATACTCTATTAAGCTGTAATACAATGAGTTCAGAATCTAACCTCACTATCAAACTCCGAATCCCAAATGAAATAGATTCAGATAATAACTCAATCACTGCACTATACTCTGCAATGTTGTTCGTTGTTTGACCGAGGCTTACCCCATGCATAGATACCAACTCGTCAGAGGGCGAATAAATAACCCACGTTGCAGAAAAAATATTTCGTGTACTACGACAAGCACCATCAGCCGAACCAATCTATGTTTGGAGAGGCGTCGACATCTGCGATATCAAGATTAAAACCAAGATAAGTAGGAATAATGACGAAAAACACTCCCTAAGCTAAGCACACTTTTTAATCTAAAACACACCAGCTATAAAGAAAACTAACCTAACTAAAAAATCTCCACACCCATCCTTAAGCATAATACCTCTTCAGGTAAAGACCATTTATGGGTTTACCTAAGGAGACCCCGTTAAAGTCTACCAATTCATAGGCCCCTTTTGCTAGCTTTCGCTTGAAAACATAGGGACCATGCCACATAGGCACGAATTTTCCAGCGCCTAATTTATCATTTGCCTGATTGTACAATAAGACTAGGTCTCCTTCCAAAAAATTTCGAGGGGTCATATTTCGATCATACTGAGCTTTAATACGTTTTGCATGAGTTTCGATCGCTAATGCAGCATCACGTCGATTCTCATCTAGCTGAGCCAAGTATAACAAACATCTTTCCTCTTCGGAAGTGGCTGGAAGTAACTCGATGGCCATTTGCAATGACCAGATTTCACACTCAATGGGTAACATAGCTTCCAAACCATAAACAAGTTGGAAAGGAGTGAACCCTGTTGACGTTTTTACTGAGGTTCGATACGCCCAAAGCGTTGAAAATAGCATGTGATGCCAATTCGACTGATGAATCCCAATGATTCGTCGGATCATGATGACTAGAACTTTGTTGATAGCTTCAACCAGACCATTAGCTTGTGGATAATAAGGAGTTGAACTATCGTGACGCAAGCCAAGTTGGCCTGTAAGTTCAATCATCATAATGTTTCGAAAATGATGCCCATGATCAGTGATAATCGCTTGTGGAACACCAAACCTAGCAATTATATGATTGAACACGAAAATTGCAGTTGTTTTGCCGTCTTCCTCAAATGTAGGCATTGCCTCGGCCCACTTGGTAAAATAATCTACCGCAAGGATGATATACGTATGCCCCCCGGCCGCGTGAGGGTTACATGTAATAAAATCGATACCCCATTTGGCAAAAGGTCCAACGGAAATTATAGGGTGGAGAGGAGCAGGTGGAGCGCGCATCTTTCGATCAAAAATTTGGCAGTTGTGGCATTTTCGGATCGCGATAATACAATCTTTAAACAGAGACGTCCAGAAGTAGCCAGCCCGCAATATCTTTGGGGCTGTGGCATACCTAGACATATGGCCGCCACATGCTCCAGAGTGACAGTCATTTAAGACCCTTTCAACTTCCTCATGAGTTAAACAATGTCGAAAAATAGAGTCCGCCCCACGATGATAAAGAGTATCTCCAATAATTCTGAATTGTTGGGACTGGAATCGTATTTTTCGACGTTCCGACCTTGAAATTTCTGGTTGAAAGGATTGGGTTTGGAGATAAACGATGATATCCCCGTACCACGGATCTAAAGTGCTGATTAGAAACAAGGATTCGTCCGCAATGGGCTCCTCCACCACAGCTTCTGTGTCAGCACGCGGGAAGTCACACATTAACTCCGCAAAAACTAAAGATTTCTTCAACTTAGACTTTTCAAATTCCAAGTCGAACTCCTGCAGGATCTCAATCCATTTGGAGTACTTTCCCCCTAGCAATTGCTTGGTCAAAATATAGATCATAGAGTTGCAATCAAAAATTACTGTAGTTTTATGTAGTAAAATGTAATGACGAAAACGCTGGACAGCTTGAATGGCTGCCAATGCCAATTTCTCCACATGTAATATATCACATGTTCAGTACCGAATTCATCTTCCTGAACTAACACCATTCCGATGGTAGAATGGGAGGCAACGAGATACAAGAAGTAGTCCTGGTTGTAGTTGGGAGGATGCAATAACGGTGTGTGGGTCAACGCGTGTTTTAGTGCATCAAAAGATTTCTCAGCTATCTCATCCCAAAAGAATGGAGTATTCTGTTTGAACAACCGGGTAAAACCCTTGGTGATCTCGGCGTAGTTAGGAATGAATCGACGTAAAAACTTTGCTTTCCCTTGCAAACTTTGGAGTTGGCGAAGACTCGAAGGAGGAGGCAATTTGAAAATGGCTTCAACCTTCGAGGGATCGACGCGAATGTCAGCTTTCGAAACAACAAACCCCAGTAACCGACCCGTTTCTATACAGAAAACACACTTGTGTGGGTTCAACCTAATCCGATAATGCCTACACCTCATAAAGATTGCGTGTAAATGAATGAGATGATCAACTCGATGTAATGAATAAGTAGGCAAATCATCGAGATAGGGTTGCACAATGTGCTTGATATCATGAAAAGCATAAGACATGGCCCTTTGAAAAGTTGCCTCGGCGTTCTTGAGCCCAAAAGGTAATTTTCAATAAGCAAATGTCCCCCATGGACAAATGAAAGCTGTCTTTGGTTGATCAGTAGGTAGAATATTGATTTGATTGCATCCTGAAAAACCATCCATGAAGGAGAATATTTCACTGCCGGCACAATCATCAATGATTTGATCAATATAGGGAGTTGGGTAATTGTCCTTTGGACAGGCTCGATTAATGTCCCTATAATCGATACATATTCTTATTCTCCCTTGATTTTTGTTAACAGGAACAATATTCGATACCCAATCCATTAACGGAATCGGATAAATGAAACTTGCTTTGAGTAATTTTTCAACTTCTGCTTTAATTGCAGCAGCTTTTCTTGGGTGGATCTGACGCAAATGTTGCCAGATGGGTTTAGCATCTGGGTAAGTTTTGATTTCATGAACAACAATTGCGAGGTCAATTCCTGGCATTTCCTCATATGACCAGGCAAACATGTTGCAGAATTCTTGAAATAGGGCCTTATATGTTTGAATTTCATCTTCCGTACAAGCGGCACCTATATGAATGTTTTCAACAATTCTGGGCTTGACCGAAATGTCAATAGGAATAGTTCAAGAAATATTTGTAGAAATTTTGAATAATTTAACACATATTCAACAGAGATTATCCTGATCATGTACTATTGCGGAAAACATACACAATACATAAGCTCCTCTACGTTGATCATCAATATAGCAGCATCAATAACAATAAAACATCAAGAGCATTCACACATTAACACAGTATGTATCCGGGG
>APFE031500223.1:0-14258 GCA_000404065.3 Pinus taeda
CACTCAAATGTCTTATCACGTAGCCTTAATCGATGGATTGTTGATTAAATTCGCAATGAGCGAAGGCTTTTGAAAGTCACATGGAAATTGGGAATTAGAAGATGTAGCAGTTCCCAAGATGATTCCCTGCAATATTTGGTGGGACCACACAGTATACAATCGAATGAATGCATATCATCTCTTTCATGTCATGTCATTACTACAAAGAATATGCACCATTGAAATAAAACCTAATTTTTTGCAAAACCGTTCATGACAGGTGGAAAATGGAATAGGTCTTAATGACGTTTTCGGAAAAATATTAACCATCAAAAATAAGTTTTCACTATTTCAAACCCGTCAAGAAAAACGGCCATTGAAAATTTGTAACCATTAAATACCGTCAAAATTCCATCTCTGTTTCCAATGGCACAGGCAAACCATTTTGGAAAAAAACGATTTCTGTAACTTCTGAAAAAATTCTGGAAACACTCTCCTAACCAATGTGGCTTATCGACAGTAAATTCACGGTCGATAATAATATAATAAAACATCTGAAAATTAGTAAATTCATTCATTGATTTCATATTATAGCATTTTTAGACTTTGGGCGCACTTCGCAAGTAGACTTGGACTTGGTGGACGTACTCGGGCGGAATAATGACCATCCCCGATGGCCCACACGCTTGACTTTGGTATTAGTAACAATTTTGGACACCAGGCACTCCAGAATGCAGAAAGGATCTATTTTTGCACATGAGGTTATAAACAAAGATGAGAAGCGATATGCCAAGTGGAACTTGTCTACTTTGTTATGTCATGGATGGACAGCGGCTGCCATTATCGTCAGGTGGGTAAAAAAGGAAACAACTGGCAGCGTAAATGATATCGAATTTTTCAATGAGGAGGAACATAGATTCTTTCAGCATGTTTCAAAGCATAGACATTTATATTAAGTGGATAATTAACTGTGCACATGGCGGATTGGCGTCCAGAGGTATTGATGGGGGCAGAAAACTAGACTTTTTCTAAAATCTCGTCTCATATGAAACGATTGAACGCTCTAAGAATGTTGGAATCATTTATGTTTTGTTGGAACTACTACACACCTACATGTGGACTCTTAGTTAGAGCATGGGACTACATGCAAGATTCCTTTTGCATGTTAGAACTACTACACACCTACATGTGAACTCTTAATTAGAGCATGGGACTGCATGCGAGATTTTTTTTGCATGATTTACTCCTTGATTTGCTCCTTCTTTCACTCCACAACTGGCTAGTTATCTCTGGAACTTGTTGTAGGTTTTGAGTCTTCTCATTGATCACCACTATGGTGCATTACCTTGGGATCTTCACCCAGTAATGCTATATCATGAGCATTGTAACCTATTTTCAAATGAATCATTCTTTTCTTCTTTTCATTTTCTTTTAGTGTTTTTGCTCTACAAAGCTGTGTGTTCAACCTTTATTAGCTAGATTCATCTGTGCAGGTTTTCTAACACATTTACATGGCCCACAAGTTGCTAGATTAAAGGCGCAACAGTACTTTATTTTGCAGGTATTACAGCATGGAGAGCGAAAAGGAAAGTTAAATGCTACTTTAAATTCTTTGGATTTAATAACTAAGGGTCCCCCCCCTATTTAGTACTAGCAATAATACTAAATAAGGAGGGGGGTTGTTGGTGGCCACAACAATTGGCTATTCACTCAGAAGAACTAGTTATCTCTGTGTTTGAGTTGAATTTTCTAAACTTCCAAAACATAATATTTCTCAGAAAGTTAAACTTTATTATAGAAAAGATAAAGTACATTAGCTCTAAACTTGTAATAACATTTTGTTTCAGCTATTTTTAACTTTGATTATTTGTTGCCTCAAGTTAGTCCTTGTGTTTACATCAGTCATTACTTGGTCTGTAAGGATAAAACAAAGTCTTCTCTGCAAACCAGTTTTTAAAATATGCTCATTTTTCGTAGGTAGATCCTCTGCTGCCAGCAGGCATTCATAGCCTCGACAGGGTTATCTATTACCCAGCAGTGATCATGTATCCTACTTAAAGAAACCTACAGCTCTCAAAGAAGAATCCACATCTACACTTATTGCTTTGATCTTCTTTTTATTCTTAAAGAACAATGTCTTGGTTTGATAGCCAATTTGTGACACAATCATTCACTTAATTTATAACTTTGCTGAACAAGTTGGTTCGTGATGAGACCCCTTGCCTCTTGATTGCAATAATAATGAGTCATTGCCCTGTTGTGGTATGCAGTATTTGGCAAGGTCAGCAAGTTATAATATCTGTGATTATGATGAGTCGGCTCCTGATGAGACCTCATATCTCTTTCATGTCATATCATTACTACAAAGAATGTGCACCACTAAAATAAAACCTATTTTTTTTCCAAAACCATTCATGACAGGTGGAAAATGGAATAGGTCTTAATGACGTTTTCGGAAAAATATTAACCATCAAAAATAAGTTTTCACTATTTCAAACCCGTCAAGAAAAACGGCCATTGAAAATTTGTAACCATTAAATACCGTCAAAATTCCATCTCTGTTTCCAATGGCACAGGCAAACCATTTTGGAAAAAAACGATTTTTGTAACTTCTGAAAAAATTCTGGAAACGCTCTCCTAACCAATGTGGCTTATCGACAGTAAATTCACGGTCGATAATAATATAATAAAACATCTGAAAATTAGTAAATTCATTCATTGATTTCATATTATAGCATTTTTAGACTTTGGGTGCACTTCGCAAGTAGACTTGGACTTGGTGGACGTACTCGGGCGGAACAATGACCATCCTCGATGGCCCACACGCTTGACTTTGGTATTAGTAACAATTTTGGACACTAGGCACTCCAGAATGCAGAAAGGATCTATTTTTGCACATGAGGTTATAAACGAAGATGAGAAGCGATATGCCAAGTGGAACTTGTCTACTTTGTTATGTCATGGATGGACAGCGGCTGCCATTATCGTCACGTGGGTAAAAAAGGAAACAATTGGCAGCGTAAATGATATCGAATTTTTCAATGAGGAGGAACATAGATTCTTTCAGCGTGTTTCAGAGCATAGACATTTATATTAAGTGGATAATTAACTGTGCACATGGTGGATTGGTGTCCAGAGGTATTGATGGGGGCAGAAAACTGGACTTTTTCTAAAATCTCGTCTCATATGAAACGATTGAACGCTCTAAGAATGTTGGAATCATTTATGTTTTGTTGGAACTACAACACACCTACATGCGGACTCTTAGTTAGAGCATGGGACTGCATGCAAGATTCCTTTTGCATGTTAGAACTACTAGACACCTACATGTGAACTCTTAATTAGAGCATGGGACTGCATGCAAGATTTTTTTTGCATGATTTACTCCTTGATTTGCTCCTTCTTTCACTCCACAACTGGCTAGTTATCTCTGGAACTTGTTGTAGGTTTTGAGTCTTCTCATTGATCACCACTATGGTGCATTACCTTGGGATCTTCACCCAGTAATGCTATATCATGAGCATTGTAACCTATTTTCAAATGAATCATTCTTTTCTTCTTTTCATTTTCTTTTAGTGTTTTTGCTCTACAAAGCTGTGTGTTCAACCTTTATTAGCTAGATTCATCTGTGCAGGTTTTCTAACACATTTACATGGCCCACAAGTTGCTAGATTAAAGGCGCAACAGTACTTTATTTTGCAGGTATTACAGCATGGAGAGCGAAAAGGAAAGTTAAATGCTACTTTAAATTCTTTGGATTTAATAACTAAGGGTCCCCCCCCTATTTAGTACTAGCAATAATACTAAATAAGGAGGGGGGTTGTTGGTGGCCACAACAATTGGCTATTCACTCGGAAGAACCAGTTATCTCTGTGTTTGAGTTGAATTTTCTAAACTTCCAAAACATAATATTTCTCAGAAAGTTAAACTTTATTATAGAAAGATAAAGTACATTATGCTCTAAACTGTTAATGACATTTTGTTTCAGCTATTTTTAACTTTGATTATTTGCTGCCTCAAGTTAGTCCTTGTGTTTACATCAGTCATTACTTGGTCTGTAAGGATAAAACAAAGTCTTCTCTGCAAACCAGTTTTTAAAATATGCTCATTTTTCGTAGGTAGAGCCTCTGCTGCCAGCAGGCATTCATAGCCTCGACAGGGTTACCTATTACCCAGCAATGATCCTGTATCGTACTTAAAGAAACCTACAGCTCTCAAAGAAGAATCCACATCTACACTTATTGCTTTGATCTTCTTTTTATTCTTAAAGAACAATGTCTTGGTTTGATAGCCAATTTGTGACACAATCATTCACTTAATTTATAACTTTGCTGAACAAGTTGGTTCGTGATGAGACCCCTTGCCTCTTGATTGTAATAATATTGAGTCATTGCCCTGTTGTGGTATGCAGTATTTGGCAAAGTCAGCAAGTTATAATATCTGTGATTATGATGAGTCGGCTCCTGATGAGACCTCTCATTCTTCAAGATGAAGTTTATCCTTGGATTGTTCCTCTGAAATTTGTGATTTCCTTAGTAGGGAGGAAGTCGTTGTCTTCTTTAGATAGCTCTGGATGACAATGATAGAGTTTTTGGAAGTAACTGTTATACAAAGAATCTTTATTTTGTTATTGATACCTTTCATTGTACTCATATAAAACAACTAAAGGTTATTTTCATCAAACTTTTATGAAGTTGAAACTAGTGTCATATCTAGGCTAGAGTTTTTAACTGTATCTTTCAATAATAAGGATCAATTTTCCAAAAGATTTGCTATTTATACAAGCGAAAAATCAAAATCTAAAAAGAGAGTTGGTGTCTCTTTCATAAATGCCTAATGTAGCCATTCACAATTGGTTTTATTATGTGAGAATTGTTTTTTGAGGACGATCGCAAATTTTCTAATGAGAAGTAATTTTGTCTTTGGATATTTATAAAATATGAAAAGGGCTAATCACTTCATTTATTTTTGAACTACAGACTAACTAAACTAATTCTACTCCTATTCTAACAATATACATGAAATTGACTAGGTGTAACCATATTTCCAGTGTATCCATTCTCTCATTTTTGTTCCTGCATATATATGCAGTTCAAATATTAATACTAAAAACGAAGTTCTTATTGATCTTAGAAAATTGAATGTTGAACAAGAATGTACAACTATTGTTAGAATTTTATTTATAATTTCCCTCTTATGGAATTTTATTTCCAATTGAATACCTATTGGATCATAGAAATCTGGATGGATTTCTATTAAGGACTGATAAATGCTCAATGGAAGAGATAACAAACGAGATTGAAGATATGAATTTTTGGATTCAAAGGCCTGGAAATCTAAAAAAAAATTTGTTTTTGTACAAAATAGGTAAGAAGGAAAAAATAAAATAAAATTATTATCTGTACAACTAGAGTTACAACACAGTTGGGATTGTTTTGTAATGATTTCTCTTTCACAAGGATTGGCTATGATTATAGGGTTTGAGCAATCTCGACCCCCATATTGTGATTCAGAAAGGGGACCACGATTATAAACAGGCATGAAAGCTTGGTCATGATATGAATCATACACTGGAATATTTTCTTGGGTAATGAAATCATGTAGGTGATTAGCTGCTTTAGAATGAGGATTGGTTGAAATAGTTTCTGATTTAAAACACTTCTCATTCTCAGATATTATTTGAAGTTCCTGTTGATTCTTTCGAGATAAATCAATATCTTCAATATCAAAATAATCATCATAAATGACTTCACAAGATTCCCTAGGTTTTTCTTCAGTTTCATCCAGTATATTCAAACCACGAGGAATAGGGATTTCATGTTTGTTAATGGCAAAAGAATGTTTTCCAATTGTTTCTTTCTCTTGAAAAACACTTAATGGTGATTCATTAAGACCAACCTCTACACTTTCTGAAATATCATTAATATTGAGAGGGGAAGAAATATCATCATTAAAAATATCAGGATAAAGAGAAAAATGTGATTCTGGAGTAATGCAAGAAATATCTCTTCTTGAAAACTCTTGCGCATTATGTTCATCATAGATTTCAGGTTTTAGATCATACCTTGATGTGCTCATGTTTTTTGAAAGAAAATTACTTTGATTTTCTGACCTTGGTATTTGTTGAGTTGCGATCATATTTTCTGAATTTGCCTCAAAGTTGCTTTCAGATTCCAAGGTGACCTTTCTTCCAAAATCGTCGCTTTTGTCTTCTAGTATTCGATCTGAACTATCTTCTAAGCTTTGTGAAACCTCTTCATCATGATTTATTTGCACATCCGAATTGGATTTCTCATTTATCTTGGAAGGGAATTGAACAAAGCTTGGATTAATTTCATACGAGTCAGGAATAGGAGGCAGCGAATAGTTATGATCAACACAATCTAATGATTCTTCACTTATGGGATCATTCTCAATATTAAATTTTAAACAATTCAGATGAAATCGAATATTAAAATCTTTAACAGACTCATCTTCTTTTCGTAGATATTTAATTTCATCATATACCTGATCATAATCATAGGAGTCGAATTTGCAAACGAAAACCGTGACAAATTGATCCCAACAGTGAATTGAGGCAACCGGAAGGGTTCTACACCATTTTCTAGCTTCTGCTACAAATGTAAGAGTAAAAATTCTGCATAAAATGCCTTCTTCAATTCCTTGAAAATCAGAATTTGAAACTCCTTGAATAAATTGAAAGGCATGATTAAAAGCAGAAGAATTTCTCTTACCATCGAATTTTACCTGAGACAATAGCCTTACCACTTCGGGTGGAGTGTTGGAAGATACACGAACATGGATGCAATTCCAAATTGGAAGTTTAAGAGAGGACATCCTAATTCAAATGTTAACAGTGAAAACAAATTCCAACAGACAACATGTTTCAGGCCCTCCTTCTAGCGCCAAATATGTTGAAGGCCCCGAAAACCGGGTTGACAACAAGGGGGATACCCGCCTGGTCCGGACCTTGGTTGGCAGCTCCTTATCCGTTTAGTATAGCGGGTCCAACTGGGGATATGGGACCAGTTTCCCAATTCAGTGTGTGTGTGTGAGAAAGATGGGTGTTTCTGTTCTAAATGTAATACTTCTATCTAATCTAATGCTATGCTATTGTATTCTAATAAACAGAAACACATCGAAATTTATGCTAACTCGGGGTGTGATCTTTCTTCTATGCGATCTAAAAAGATTTCAAACAATAACTGGTAATAAAGATCATTCAGCTATCATAAGAAAGGAATTCAATAAAGATGAACTATTTCATATAAGAAGTTAGACGAAACAGTTGTTAAAACTTATCACATAAATGAGATATTCATACACTAAACATAAACAAATAGTTATCACCGTAAAAAAGTCCCAAATGATAACTCAAACATCGATGTTGTAATATATAAATAACTAAAAACTGAATATCACTTTAACGCATAAGAAAAAATGGTTAAGAGATAAAAGTACCATTTATAACTAGTCCTACTTATGAGCTTCAAGCAACAATTGATTTATCTGTCCTTGATTTAACATCTACTAAGAGTACATAAGTGCAACATCAGTAGCAGATATTAAATGCAAATATCAAATAAACCATGTTCCATTCATTCACCAAAACCTCCTCTGAGGGTGCAAAATTGCATGTTCTAAGGACAAGTTTTTGATAAATTTCTGGACCCTTCTCTAAATGCATGAGAAGGATTTAAATACTACTGACTAATTCTAAAAATAAATTATTACAAAAATAAAGGATGCGGTTTAAATGACCATCCTTTTTTCAGGAAAATAAAACGAAATTAAAACTAAAATTAAACTATTTTTGTGCTTGATCTCTGAAATCACATGTACGTAGCATCTGTTTAAGGAGATTTGGGTGGCTGACTTCCGCTTTCAACTGGGCTGAGAAAACAGAATCTATGAGAGCTGGCGCCATCTTTTCAGTTGCATTTATAATGCACTTAACAGTCATGCATTGGCTATGTGGCTTTACCAAGTATGTCCAGTAACAATCCCAGTTTAACTTACTTAGCCTTTGGATTATTTTAGCCTTTTCTTGAGCTCTCTATTTCCAATCTGCTTCTAGCTGTTGAGCATTTGGTAAGTACCCTGCGGTGGTTTCTGCGATCAAATTTGCCCTGTGTAAATTTTCATTTACACAATCAATAAGTCTGCTTGCTGCCGTGGCTGCTCCTTCTGCTGCTTGCTATGCTCCTCTAATTTGCTCGTCCCATTTGTTAAAGAGCATTTCCTTGTGATTTTCATTAATTCTTGGTGCACCTGCTCTTTTACCCTCGTCCGTCTCTAGCCATGCCAAATATTCAGTCACTTGTTTATCAATCAGATCATAGTCACTCCGCAAGTCTACCACTTGATTAGTGGTTTTATCACTAATTTCACAATAATGACTCCACTGTGATATCTTTTGGCCCAATGCTTCTTGCTGCTGTAGTAATTGCTCATTCTTGCTGCTTTGGCCCAATGCTTCTTTCTTATTTAGTTCATTTGCAAATCTTTTAGAGTGTTCAGACACTTCTTTTTCGGATTTGGACTTAGATCCGTTGGTACTTGAACTTCCACTGAGGCTGACACTTGGAGTTGGTTCTCTTGAGGGTTTTAGGCATAGCTTTTCCAAAGGAATACTGGCCAGCCTTTTTTCCCTGTATGTTTTGAACCTTTGAAATTCTTCTGGGGGTAGCTGCAGTTGGGCTGTGTGCAGAATTTCTTCCAATGTGTTTTTCTGCTGAAATAAATCATCAAATAAATATTTTTCTCCAGAGAATACCTTTATCTTGACTGTTGTTGTAAAATTGTGGGCGACCTCATAAGGGTCAAATGGCCTTGCAATGAATTTGAAGAGCTGTAAGCACGTGATATTCTTTACTTCTGCAAAGGTGTGACCTACATCGAATAGCGAGAAGGCCCCACAGGCTATAGGAAACTGTGGCCATATAGCCTTCTTTTTGTCTTTTAATTCTTTAGTTAGGCCTCCTTCTCCACAAGTTTGGTAGGCGATCTCTCGGGCTAATAGTTTATCAGGGATATATACAAGCAGAACATGAGGGGGTACAGAACTTCCAAAAACCTTGACATAAGTAAACATTTCTTGCCCAAACCATCTTGCGATAGTGAGGATGTCTACTTGTGCTTCAGGCGAGCATCTCAGAGGGTCTTTATCATACAAAATTCTATACAAGGGCAACATAACTCCATGACAAATTTGGTAAAAGTATGCGACGAACTGAGAGTCCCATAACTCTTTGTGATATACATGAATGGGTAGAGGGTCTTGCGTCATCCACTTCCAACCCATAACAAGAAACTTAGAAATATAACATATTGCGTCCATTATATACGCAGAAAGGTAAAAAGGAGGATAAATCCTCTGAGCTGTAGCTCTTTTAGACCGGTAATTGCCAATGGTTGTGGCCAGGTTATCAGACAAAATTCTGGCCCAATCTACAATAGTGGCATTTGTGGCGGCATCCAATAATGGAAGCCACTCCCATGAGAATTTGTTAATATCTGGCATTCCAAATATTCTATAGAGCATGGTAGTAGCAAAGCAGTATGGAGAGATAAGGGAACCAGTACTGTACATACCGTGTTTGTCTTTCTTGAGCGGCTCATCTCTCCTAGACCAATCTTTGGTAGTTTCTGCTAGGTCCAGATTTTCTTTTACAAATTTCTCTGTAAACTGTCTGTTGTAGATTACCTGTGGCTCTGGTAGATGATACATAAGCTTTAAATCCTGTGTGGCGATTAAACTAATGAGTCCTTGACCATGAACCTTGAACTGTCTAGTTTTTATTTCTGCGTTATCCAATATCCATTTGACCATGTCCGTGTATGGGAGGATTCTTGGCCTTGCTCCTATCCGATGTAAGAATGAGCAAGCTAGCTCTATGAGGGATGCTTCAGAAGAGCTTTGTGAGCCTGCGACAGCTGTAACCTCCATTACTCTGGGATTCTCCTCTTTGAGCATGTTATACATTCCTTCCCACGTAGCTATTCCCGCGTCTCTGTTGCAAGCCGTGCCTGTATACAAAGGTGCCATTTCTCTTCTTCGGAGCTTGGGGCTTTGCTTTTCTTTCCCATTTCAGCCTGCGTATTGTTTTGTATAGTCCTATGCTCTCTGTGCCTGTAATTCACAAGTGAGGTGAAATTGAATGACAAGGAAGGGCGATGGGAAAGTTTTAAATGCCGCAGACATACCAAATATACCACCTTACGTGAAATGTTCTTTGAAGAGCACGCACCCATATTCTATTAATAATTGACAGCTAACTCTTTTATTAGCATTTAAAGTGCATAACCATGTGTCAGCTTAGGGAAACTACTTTTCTTGAATAACGAGCCCAAAAGATTTACGATGGAGCGATTTTGCGATTTGCTACCGCAACATCGCAGATTGTGAAATCGCAAAATCACAGATCGCGAAATTGCAGAACTGCAATATCGCAGATCGCAGAATCATAATATCCCAATATCGCAAATCGCGGGAATATTATGTATGACAAATTTTTTGTTAACCTGTTCCTTGTGAGATGCGATGTTGCGATCGGCGACATTGCACATTAGCAGATTTCTTGAAGTGTTTTAAGTAAGTTATGCTGAATGCGATGCGATATTTGGTCGTTATCGTTATCTCGTGAATATTGGGATTGTGTTTGTGAGGTGGCATCTCGCTATTTTCTTGCGATGTGATTTCCCTTGATAAGATAATTTTTACCTTGTCATAAACTTAAATTCTAAGAGTTTCCAAGGTGGCTTCCTAAGCTTATGATGGTAACTTTATTTGCGAAAAAGAAATTTAAATGCTATTTTAAATTCTTTGGATTTAATAACTAAGGGTCCCCCCTTATTTAGTACTAGCAATAATACTAAATAAGGAGGGGGGTTGTTGGTGGCCACAACACATAGTTGACGATTGTTGATTATGATTGACCATGGTTGATCATGGTTGACATGGTAGACAATGGTATGGTTGATCGTGCTTGACCATGGTTGTTCGTAGTAGACCATGATTGATCACAAATGACCTTGGTTGACCATGTACGACCATAGTTGATCATGGTAGACCATATTATGGTTGATCATGGTCAATCATGGTTGACTATGATAGACTACATAACTCAAATTCATATACAATACATAACTCAATTGTGTGAGTCTAACAAATTTCTAAATAAAAATAACCCAAATAATAAAAATTAAAACTTAAAATAATTAAAATGTACTTATATCAATACTAATACTGATTAATTTTTATTTATGTATAATTGTATCAATGTAGATTTAATAAATAATAATTATTATATTTTATTTTATTGAATATCAATTTACTTTATTATGTTAAAAAAATTAAAAGATAAAGGCTTTGTTTATTAAGGATATAATTTTGTTCAGAAAGCCATTTTTTTTTACTTGGAATTTGGTCATTTTTCTTTTCAAAAAATCCAACCACTTATGTTTAAATGATGTTTTTGATAGTGGTAAACTTTAACAACCATAACTCATACCTCCAAAAAAAATCTGCTAATTTTTTGTTAAAATTT
This sequence comes from Pinus taeda, assembly GCA_000404065.3. Lineage (NCBI taxonomy): Eukaryota > Viridiplantae > Streptophyta > Pinopsida > Pinales > Pinaceae > Pinus > Pinus taeda. Next base: position 11,529 of record APFE031500223.1, read on the forward strand.
TATTGGAATTTTCACTATTTTCCACATAAAATTATAGTTTCATTAAACTACTCTATTAATTAATTCCTTCTCACCCTTATCAACTTGGACTCAAGGCTATATTCATTTATTTGTATAATTACCATAAAAATTAACATTAATAACCCAATGTTAAGAAGAACCGACATACTAACACTGAATCTTGCCATAAGTAAACCTTGTTCGTGAATCCCATGAGTTCGGCTGTGGCTGGTACATGGCTTTGCATGAAGCTCTCATCACCCACTGCGTAAGACCGACAGTCACCCAATCTATGATATTTTTAAATTTTAAATAAATTTCATAATAGAGTAGTTCAATTATTTTATTAAATATATATTAGAATATATTAATTTAATTTATTTATTTTTATATGTAATTAAAGTTAATAATATATAATTAAAATGAATCCATAAAGTGTGTAAAATTATTAAGAAAAAATGCTTTAAAACCAGGTCAACATAACATGAACATAACCAGTCCCGCTAAGTAAGTAGTAAACCATGAATAATAATAATATAAAAAATCATTTAAGAAATACCAAAGAGAAGATCGAGTGGACTTAGAAACACGAGTAGTGGATTAGAAATCATTCACTATCAAGGTTCGAATTTCGAAAGAAACTCACTTGTCAAATGCGACAGTTTTTACATCTCACCCACCTGTCTTCACACTTTTAATTAAAAAAACCAGGACGGTTTTACAATTTTTCAATTGTATTTAATGAACGAGTCAACCCCTAGCAGGCAATTTGCACATCAAATTTCATATCTACTCACTACTCTAGGCACATTACCAATTTCATGAATCAACCCGTATACTTGGACGATAAACCCGTTTGACTTTAGGATCGTCCTCCAAGTATGATGGGGACACAAAGAAACAACCGGCGACATAAACCATATATAATTCTTTGATGGGAAGGAATTTAGACCTTTTCAGCATGTACCAAAGCGTGGTATTACCAAAAAAAATAATTCACTGTGCATGTGTTGCATTTGTGCATGGAAGTGTTGATACTATAGATAGATGAAAATTTTCACAAATCTTGTTTAATATGAAACTAGAGTTTGGCAGTGATATGTCATTGTTTATTGATATAATGATATATGTGTATGTAGTTTTTAATTTATTTAGTTATGATATTATGTGTGAAGAAGAAGCTGAACTTTTTCTGTAGAAAAACCGAGAAGCAGAGACAGATAGAACAGATGAAAGGAATAACAGAATGAACCCTTGTTCAGATACGCCAAGATATTAAACAACTGAATCTTTATTGAATGGATGAATACTCCGCTCTGCTATTATTCATGTGTATACATTGTTTTATATTACATACCTATCTATTCGTTACATACCTATCTATTCGTTACATAACCGTAACTGACTAATTGGTTATTCGGTATGCAACCACTTAATAAAAAATTACATAAAAAATTATTGTTTGTTGTCAATACTAACAAACTCCACCTTGACAACAATATCCTAATCTCTTGCCCATGCCCATTCATCATCTTTTCTGCAAGCCAAGAGAAGCTAAACACCACTGCAACTTCTCTACTGTTACTGACTTTGTGAATATGTCTGCACAATTCTCTCGTGTATGGACCTTTTTAAGAGCTACTTTTCCGCCATCGATCACATGTCTCAGAAAATGATACCTTACATCAATGTGCTTGGTTCTGCTGTGATAGGCAGGATTTGTAGCCAAATGAATAGCACTTTGACTGTCACAAAGTACATCCACTTTCTCCTGCTTTCTTCCAATTTCATCTAGCAGACCCTTTAACCAGATTGCTTCTTTACTGGCATCTGAGGCAGCTATATATTCGGCTTCTGTAGTGGACAACGCAACTGTTTCTTGAAGCTTTGACATCCAACTAATCGCTCCACCTGCAAGAGTAAAGACATAACCTGTAGTAGATCTTTTTTTGTCCAAATCACCTGCATAGTCAGCATCTACATATCCGCAGACTGATCCTTCACTACCATTAAAGACGATGCAATGGTCACTTGTGCCTCTTAGATATCGAAGCACCCATTTCACTGCTTGCCAATGTTCTTTACCTAGATTTGCCATGACCCTGCTGACAACTCCAACTGCATGTGAAATGTCAGGTCTTGTAGATACCATCGCATACATTAAGTTGCCTACCGCATTTGCATATGGTACATGAGACATATACTACTTTTCTTCATCATCTCTAGGACTTAAAACAAAAGAAAGCTTAAAATGGGAAGCTAGTGGAATATTAACAGGTTTCACATTGTTCATAGAGAACTTTTCAAGTACCTTCTCCACATACTTCTGCTGTGATAACCAAAGCTTACCATTTTTCCTGTCTCTATGTGTCTCCATGCCCAAGATATGTTTTGCTGCTCCAAGATCCTTCATATCAAACGTCCTAGAGAGTTGAGCCTTTAACCTGTTGATCTCTTCCATGCTTTTGCTTGTAATAAGTATATCGTCAACATACAAAGTTAAGATAATGAATATGCCATTGAAACTTTTGAAGTATACACAATGATCATACTCACTTCTTACAAAGTTCTGGCTCACCATGAAGGAATCAAACTTCTTGTACCATTGTCAGGGAGATTGCCTCAGACCATACAATGATTTCCTGAGCTTGCAAACTAATCTTCTGCTGCGACCTCGTACAAAACCTTCCGGTTGTTCCATATATATCTCTTCGTTCAAATAACCATGTA
>APFE031500225.1:1681-20960 GCA_000404065.3 Pinus taeda
CCCCATAGAACCCCACTATTATTATTATTGTGCCCTTACATTATTATTGTTATGTCGGCTCTGGTTATGTTATGACCCCTTAGACTCCTATATATAGAAAGGAGGTCTTTTCATTTGTATCATCCAAGAATTGTTCATTTATGTAATGTAAAGGAGGTTGCCCCCTCGAAGAGGCTGAATTCTAAGGCGTTGATCTATCTTTTCTATCTCTTCTTGAGCTGGTTTCATAACACCACACCTTGGAGGGCGATGCAAGGAGTGAAAGATGAAAAAATTGTCAAAACAATATTATTTCGTGTGAGGTCAGGGGAATTATCATTGGAGGAAATGTCTGAAGAATTTCAAAAGTAAATTTGCTGAATTATTTTTGTTTATTTCTATATTATAGTTATCTTTTAAATAAAACATGTTGTTCTTGGTAGTATTTGTTATACATATCATTATATTAATTTTTTCTTACTTTAGCTATGCAGTCACAAAGTTTACATGAAAATTCAAGAACAAATGGTTAGATTGTTGAATGAAGATAGTTGGGATGATGTTGTATGCAACTATCCACATTCAAGTTCTACATCAACATTAAAAGCTTTTTATCTTGCATTTTAAAAGGTATCTTGATTTATACATTCATTTTTATTCATTTGTGTACTATTTTTTATTTATAACTTACACATATATTTGTTTATTTGATAAAATATGAGGAAGGAAGATAATGGAGCACCAGAAAATTTCAAGACTTTTATTGAAAAAATAAAGATCGAAAGGCTGAGGAAGCAACATATTAAGAATTTTGAACTTGATCCAACTCTTAATCATTTCATTTGGAATGGGCTAGACACTATTCAATATCAAGTAATACAAGGCGACTATGAAGACATTGCTAAACTCATACCAAAAAGAGATTATGTGCTAGTTATTGCAGATATTCCCCATGGTTTCAATATTCCAAACATTTACTATGATAGTGACCCTTATACTTATGAAGCTTTTAATAAAGTGGTTGCGGGATTTGTAGAAGTGACGTCATCACCATTATGGAGATTTGTGACATTTCATTCAGACACACAATTGGCAATGATATTGTCAAGCTTCAAGGGGAAAACAAATTCAAGGATGCAACTTACATGGTAGGACGTTTAAAATGTATATTTGAATAATGTTGAAAAATTAATTTATGTACAAGTTAATTGAACTTTTACTATTTCGTGTTACAGGCAAAAGTCAAATCTTCTTAACAATGAATATCAACAATTTATAAATGACTGTGAGTTCATTCATATTGATAGTTGGGCAAAAGATGATAGCCATATGTCTATGATTTTTAATCGGGTGGACCAAAAGAATCATAGCCAAACACTGACTTATGATGCCGTTGTGAGAAAACTAACATATGAAGACAAAGAAACAAAAGGAGAGATAGTTAACATTTATCAAAAACCACAATTTTTGATTAACTATCTTATAGACATATGTTCAAATGAAGGAGATTGGATTCTGGATTTATTTCCTAGCTCAGGTAAATTTTATTATATGGAATTGAATTTCAATATGTTATTTTTTTAATTAATATGTCATTATACTAATTTACTTCATTATTTATTTTGTGCTTGATAATTAGGTACAACACTAGCATGCTGCCTTCAAAAAGGAACAAATTGCATTGCTATTGAGAAAGATCCATTACAGTGCAATTTCATTAAGAAAAGAATTAATGCTCTTCAATTTCTTCTAGATGCAATGCAAGAAATTGGGTTGAAGAAAGGGGACTTTAGTGAATCACGTGTGGCAAAAAAGGCAAAGGAGCCCCAACCACCATTACATGGAATGCTTGGAAAGACATACATTGGGAGATTCACAGACATCAAAGATCCATTAGAAGAGGAAAATGAGCAAAAGGAAGCAGAAAATATTGTGGGAGAAGACAATGATGAAACTCTAGAGGATGAAGAGTTTGGATTACGTGACATTGTTGATTAAATTTAAGTTATGCTTGGAAATTACGCTTTGCAATGTTTTGACTTTGACATTTTATGAGAAGAATAATCAATCAATTAAGGTTGTTATGTGTTCAATATTTGTAATATGTGATTTTCGCATTGATTTTTAAGTTAATCATTATTTTTTGAAAAAAAAGTGATTATTATTATTTTTTTAACATGAAATTCATAAAAAAAACTACTAGTTAAAATTTTCGTATAAAAATTGTATTTTGACATGTCAATTCTAGCAAAAAATTATCAAAACTTGTAGTTTTTTTGTTATATTTATGTAAAAAATGGTTACTTTTATGTCCATTGTTAAAAAATATTGTTTTTTAGAAACAATTATTTCATGTGGATTGAAAAATTAATTAAGGATGTATAAATATGTAGATTATCGAAAATTCAAAATATCGACTTTCTAATTTAATAATGCAAAACAATAAAAACCTCATTACAAAAAAATTAAAATTAAAATAAAAAACAAGAAAATATGAAGAAAATGACCACTTCAAAAACTATCAGATTTAGAAAATAATTATTTACATTTCATACACTAGAAAATTTAAAGTCAAAAAATAGGTCTTTTAAAAAAAGGGTGTAATGCAGAATACTCACTTTTTTAAATCAACATGAAAATAACTATCATTCTAAAACGTAATGTACATAAAAAAATTAAAGTGCCAAAAACTATGCTCTAAAAAAAACATGTGTGTTCTGCATCACCCCTTTTCAAAATTAGGTCACTTTTTTGCTATCTCTACAAAACGGGTAACAATATCAGTTCTTGTTTCAAAGTTTACACTGTTCATACAATTATGGAGGTAAAGGTCATTGATAACCAAAGTGCGCATAAAAGGTTCGTGTTCGGGGTTACGATTGGGAATGTGAATGTTTTGCAAATCTTCAGATAATTCTTCCTCTTCAAAATCCAAGGAATTATCAATTTGTTATCCTTGCTCAGGAAGTTTAGCAATCCCCTTTAGAGGGACTGATACAATCATCTTTCCAATAGCCACATCCATGTCAATGCTAAGCCCAACATGTTTTCCATTTTCTTTCTTTTTGGTGTTTTCTCCCTTTTGAGGGCCCTTTTCTGGTTCAACTTTAGTTTGGGAATTCTTTTTTGGAAGATTCCTCGAAAGGGATTTCTCTTTGGGAGGCTCTTTAGAGGGGACATTTTTGGGAGGATCTTTCTTGGGAAAAGTGTCCTCTTTGTTAGGCTCCTTGGAGTTTGCAGGATCTTTATTATTGTCTCTTCACGAATATTGGACCCCTTTGAATCTTCCACTACGCTTATCAGTGTTTAGCATAGGCTTCTCTTTCTCATCTTTGGCTATGACCTCATTGATGGGAGGATGGGTGTATGAACCTCTAAGTAGAATGTTGAATACATCAGATTCTACAGGGTTAGTTTTCTCATTTGTTTCATCGTCATCACTGTCATCACTCTCACTAGGCTTATCTTCAAAAGATGAATCTTGGTTTACTATATTGGTTGGGGCTAAGGTATTTGGGAGTTGAGATGAGCTAGGTTTATATTCTTCGCCTTGCTTTCTTGGAAATGGCTTCCCTTTCAGAACAAAATTTGAATTTTGGGCTTTCTCTAAAGTAGTGGTCTTGTTCATAACGATTTGATCTCATGAATGCACTTCCTCACTAAGTTTGTCCATTTTATTGAGGATAGACCAAAGGATTTCTTCATGTTGACCTTTCAATTAGTCTCAGTTTTGGCTTTAGGGAGGTCATCGACATTCATTTTTGAGATACAAAGGTTTTCCTCAACATGAATTGCCATTTCTTTAGCTTCAACCAATGTGGAAGGTTTCTTGTCTCTTAAGGCATAGGTTAGGTGCCCCAAACAACTTTGACAAACTTTTCAAGGATGTTTTCATCGGAAGGATTTAGGTGATAAGGGATATCCCGTACAAACCTATTAAGCTTTTGAATGAATTTCGGGAGGTCTCCCCTTACCTTGCATATCTGATAAAACTTCTCGATGTTGAAGGTTCTCTGTGCATTGCAAGATCACATTTTCATGAATAGGTCTTCAAACTCATCAGAGTTCGTAATGCATCCAGGAGGAAGACTAAGGTACCATTCTCTAGCTTGTCCCTCAAGTGATAAGGAAAACAACATCATGATTTTATCTTAATCGAAGATCAAACTAGGGGACAATTACCAATAAAAATCTTCAACTAAGACATGGGCACTCATGGTAGAATATCCCTTGAACTTGGGTAACCATCGGTTGTATTTTTAGGTAATGGCTTGGGATCATTACTGAGCTTCAAAGGAGAAAATACACTAACCAAATGTCTTTGACTTCTGGTCATCTTGTTGTTCCTAGTGCTAGAAGTATCTGTCATTTTCGGAGTGGAGTCACTAACTTTTTCAAACTCAGGAAGGAGAATGGTTCTAAAAGGTGATGGTTTGTGGTTCCTTCTTGCAACAACCCTAGTTAAAGGAGGAATGTTGTCTCCTTCAAGCAGACTAGGGGTTTTGAAAATGAGTGGAGTTTTCGGAGGAATAATGAGAATGTCGTCCATGAATCAATTCCTGAATGATTCTTAGGAAGGCTGACCTGCTTCCTCCTTGACAAGGATGCTAGAAATGTTACCGCTTAAACTAGCAGGGGAACTAAAGGGGTTCCTAAGAGGGAAACTTCTAGGTTAAGGGCAATGGTGAAGGCTTAGCCTAATGTCACCACAACTAAGTCTCCCTACTCTTTATGGACTTTTGCCGATGGGAGGAGTCCCAGCAGTGTATGGATGACTTGTAAAATATATGTCAATGGACATGTGAGAAGTGGCCCTGAAAACCCTTTCCCAAGGATGGAGTGAAGAATGGAACTTGCTTGCTCTTTAAGCAAGGGACTTGGTCCACCATGGGTAAGGGGTGAGGATTGGAGGGTTGAGGGAGAAAGGATAGGCTTATAAACAAGGTTCTAAATCCCTATAATCCTTGGGAAACTTATATTCCCAAATGGTCCTTAAAAAATACTCTTTATTGAGAAATGGGGCCACATAGGGCTAAGTGGACCTAGCCAGGTTCGGGAATGGAATGTAACAACCAATAATGTTCCCATCCTGGACAAGATGAGGGGAAAGGACCAAACAATAATATTTACTTCAAAAGGTTGAATTGGTCCTATTGAGGTCTAGCCTTGGGGATGCTTAGGCAAAATTCGATCCTAGAGCTAGGACTTGGGATTCTTGGAGGTTCCACAATTAGAATTGCCTCAAATTTGGAGGAGAGGGAGAGGACCCACCAACGCAGTAGCCTATAGGAGATCGAAGTTTTTCTTTGGGTCAATTCCAGAGAAATTGATTCCCTAGGTGACCTAATGTGACTAGACTTGGGGAAAAAGGGGGAAATGGTAAAAAGAGGGTTCAAATGATCACCCCTTCAAGGGAACATTTCCTAATTCAGTTGGGGATATGGAGTCAAGGATGGTGATGACTAAGAACTTGGTTTCTTGATCAAGGAGGCCCAGAAAGTCAACTTCATTCGATGTTGAGAGAAAGAAAAAGAAAAGTGACCTTGAAGCATTTACACTTCAAATAAAATGATGCATTCTTATCGAGATAAATAATTTGTAGGTTTTAACCCAATACAAAAATTATTTGCATAAGAATTCTAAAAATAGAAAATAAACAATGGCAAATGTTGGGTTGTGTTATATTCTTTCAACGACTAGCCCACATAGTTAACCGGGGGGTTTGGAGGGGGGAAAAGCCACCCCTTTGTTCCGTCGATTGCGTATTGGGGCGAGTCACAGGGGGTTTGAGGGGTGCAGGTGACCCCATTCTATGGGTAGACCTACCTATGGTTTTGTGCATGATTTTCGCACATGGTTTTGGACGCGATGGTTTTCGGTGCATGGTTTTGAACACGATGGTTTTCCATCCATGGTATTGGATGCTTCGGCATGTATAAATATGTATTGTAACATTGAAAGGAACATAATGAAAAAATCAAGCTGGTAGTCCCGGTTTTGGGATCTAGGGGAAAATCTTTGTGTATATGTGTTTTATGTGTTATTCTCTCGCATTGTTTATTTTTTGTGTTTTAGAATTCATATGCAGGTAATTTCTATAGGGGATTAAAACCTACATTTGGTATCAGAGCTGTTTTGGCTTCAAGGGGACACTTTTGTTGCTAAGGGGTTTTGCTCAGGCCTGTGGTAGACCCTGTTCAGTGGGAGATTTGTGAGATCGATTCTAGTGGTGAAAGAAGATGGAGAGCAGTGGAAAGATAGAGATTGAGAAATTTAATGGTCAGAGTTTGAGTTGTGGAAACTCAAGATGGAGGATCTGTTGTTGGATAAAGATCAGTGGATCATGGTAGATCCAGGTACTAAACCAATGGGAGTGTTCGATGATAAAGGTATGGTAGAAGGTATGAGTAATATCTCTCTGGGTTTTGATTTCTATGAAAATTGTGTATATGGGAAGCATAATCAGGTGAGTTTCCCCTCTGGTCGTAAGAGGGAGAAACAGATATTAGAGCTTGTGCACAGTGATGTGTTTGGACCTGTGAAGGTTCCATCACTAGGTAAGTCTGTGTACTATGTATCATTTATATATGACTTCTCAAGGAATATATGGATATATTTCCTTGAGAAGAAATATGAAGTCTTTGACAGGTTTAAATAATTTAAGGCTCTGGTGGAAAACCAGACAGAGAAGATAAAGGTGTTGAGGACAGATAATGGTGGAGAGTTTTGCAGTAAGGAATTTGAAGAATTCTGTAAGAAGTGTGGTATAACACGACAGAAGACTACTCCATATACACCTCAGCAAAATGGAGTTGCAGAGAGAATGAACATAACGTTGGTAGAAAGGGCAAGAAGCATGCTCAAAGGTGCCGGGTTAGGACAGGAATTCTGGGCAGAGGCGGTGGAGACAACATGTTACCTAGTCAACAATCACCTTCATCAGCGTTGGAGGATAAGACTCCATAAGAGTTATGGACTGGTAAGAAACCTTCTCTTTCACATATTAGGGTATTTGGATGTAATGCATATGTACATGTTCCAAAGGAGAAACAAACCAAGTTAGATAGTAAATCTGAAAAGTGCATTTTTATTGGGTATAAGGATGGTTTAAAGGATTATAAGCTTTGGAACCCAGTAACAAGGAAGGTTGTGTACAACCGAGATGTGGTGTTCAGAGAGGTAAAAGATGTTATTGAACATGAAGTCCAACCAAAGGAACCTTAGAGGATAGAGTTTGAGCTAAAGAAGGAAGAATCAAACTCTACACCAGAGGAGGAATCAGAAGATGAAGAGCCACAGACTCTGAGTGTGAGAAGATCAGTTCGAGAAAGAAGGAAACCAGAAAGGTATAGTCCATCTGCTTTCTATTCAAATTTTTCTTTATCTATTACTAATGATGATCCCAGAATCGTGAAGGAAGCAGTAGATTCAGAGGATGGAAAACTCTGGATAGAGGCCATGGTTGATGAAATGACATCTTTGCACAAAAATGAGGCTTGGGATCTGGTGGAGTTTCCAGCTGGAAGGAAACCCATTGGTAACAAATGGGTGTTCAAGAAGAAGACAAATGCAGAAGGAAAGGTGGAGAAATAAAAAACTTGGTTGGTAACAAAAGGTTATTCCTAGGTGCCAGGAATTGATTTTGGTGATATTTTTTCTCCTGTTGACAAGGTAGCTGCTATTATATTACTTTTATTTGTTGTTGCTGCTTTTGATTTTGAGGTAGAACAGATGGATGTGAAGACAAAATTTCTTCATGGGGATCTGGAAGAGGAGATCTACATGAAGCAACTTGAAGGTTTTGTGGTGTAGGGTAAGAAAGAATTGGTATGCAAGTTAAAGAAGTCTCTGTATGGGTTAAAACAATCACCAAGAATGTGGTATCAGAAATTTGATACATTTATACGTGGGCTTGGATTCACCAGAAGCAAAGAAGATCATTGTGTGTATTTTAAATTAATTGGTGACCATGTTATTTATCTAGTCTTATATATGGATGATATGTTGCTGGTTGGAGATGACAAAGAAATTATCTAGGATTTGAAGACCCAATTGTCCTCCAAATTCGACATGAAAGATATTGGTGCTGCAAACTATATTTTGGGCATGGAAATTAAAAGAGGTCGGGCAAAGAGGAAACTCTGGTTAAACCAGAGGAATTGTGTTGAGACAATATTGTAGAGGTTTAATATGCAAGATAGTAAACCTGTGAAGGTTCCTATTCCTGTAGGTGTAAAGTTATCTCCTGAACAGTGTCCCAAGACACAAGAAGAGGAAGAGGATATGTCCCATGTTCCATATGAAAGTGAAGTTGGTAACCCGATGTATGCGATGGTTTGTACTAGAGCAGACATTGCACATGTAGTGGGAGTATTGAGCAAGTTTATGTCAAAACCAAGGAAGGAGCATTGGACAACAGTGAAGCGGGTTTTCAGGTATTTGCGTGGCACTAGTGATTATGGTTTGTGCTACCAAGGAAGACCAAGATTGGACAGAGTTTTGGATATCCATGGCTTTGTTGATGTGGACTGGGCTGGAGATCTAGATCAGAGAATATCTACAAGTGGGTACGTGTTTAACCTATTTGGAGGTGCAGTTAGTTGGATGATTAAGAAACAATTTGTAGTGGAACTATCAACTACAGAGGCAGAATACATGGCAGCCACTCATGCAAGCAAGGAAGTAGTTTGGTTGCAGAGATTGTGTTAAAGTATGGGGTTAGTACAAGGAGCTATAAGGATAGACTGTGACAGCCAAAGCAAAATTTTCTTGGAAAATAACCCTGCTTACCATTCAAAGACAAAGCACATTGATGTTCAATATCACTTTGTGAGGGATATGATAGAAGACAAAATGGTGTTGCTGGTAAAGGTGGACACTCTGAAGAACATTGCGGATGCATTGACAAAATCTATGAGCTCTAAGAAGTTCTCTTGGTGTTGAGAAGCAATGGGCATTTCAGGGCTGGATATATGACTAAGCTCTCTTGTGGGTCCTAGTGGAAAGAAAACAACAAGTGGGAGAATGTTGGGTTGTGTTATATTCTTTCAACGACTAGCCCACATAGTTAACTGGGGGGTTAGGTGGGGTCGGAGGCCCCCCTTCGTTGTGCCAATTGCGTAGCAGGGGGGGGTGTCACAAGGGGTTTGAGGGGTGCAGGTAACCCCACTCTATGGGGTCCAGGGCAGCGGCCCAAAATTTTTTGGTTTTGGACCCTATGTTAGGTTGGGTAGACATACCTATGGTTTTGTGCATGATTTTCACACATGGTTTTGGATGAGATGGTTTTCGGTCCATGGTTTTGGACGAATGGTTTTCAGTCTATGGTATTGGATGCTTCAGCATGTATACATATGTATTGTAACATAGAAAGGAACATAATGAAAAAATCAAGCTGGTAGTCCCGATTTTGAGATCCAGGGGAAAATCTCTGTGTATATGTGTTTTATGTGTTATGCTCTTGCATTGTTTATTTTCTGTGTTTTAGAATTCGTATGCAGGTAATTTCTGTACGGGGTTAAAACCTACAGAGAGCATAAAACATCAAAAAAATATACATAGAGATTTTCCCCTGGATCCCAAAACCGAGACTACCAGATTGATTTTTCATTATGTTCCTTTCAATGTTACAATACATATACATACATGCCGAAGAACCCATAAACCCCAATCCATTAACCCTGAATTAGAACATAATCATAGTTCCCTTAACTGGATCTACAAAATACCATGGGTACAAAACCATCATGCCGAAAACCATGTGTGAAAAACCATACAGAAAAGCATAGGTAGGTATGCCCACCTAACATAGGGTCCATTTTTTTTTTTTTTTCCCTTGGGTGCTGCCTCGAACCCAGTAGAGGGGGCCTACTGCCTCGTTGAAACCCCCCGATAGGGGGGGCTTCCACCCCTCCTGTGACCCCCCCCACTACACCCGACACAACGAAGGGAACCCTACTTGCCCCCCCTCCAACCTTCCGGCTTCATTACTAGGGCTAGCTGTAGAAAGAATATAACACACACCCAACATAATTTCTTGGACATTTCATTCATATAACATTGGTCCATACATTAAATTAGCTAAAACATGCTTATTTCCACATTTCGATTATGTAACAACTAGCCTTAATTTTAATAGTATGAATCAATAAGAATAATAACGTCAAAATTAACTTACAATATTATAGAGTATATCCAACCAACATTGCGTTACAAGAAAAAGCTCCAAGACAAGATAAATAACCCAAATCCATACGTCAAAATTCATCCATGTCCAGAAAATATCCTCCAAGGAAAAAGTGCGAAGTTCTCTATGATTAGAGAGATCCCAAATTAAGTGATGATCCAAATGGATGTATCTAACATCAATACATAGCCTCCTAAGGAGTTAGAACTAGCCTATGGGCATAAATCAGCCCCTAATGAAAAAATTATGTGCAAATAAAACCCCTATTGGTGACAAGCCCACCAAACTAGCTCACAAGTGTAAAAATAAGCCTCACAAGGGGCCAAATAATAATATGTGCATGTCATAGGGACCTCCAAAGGAATAATAATATCCAGAAGTTCCATATTGAGGAATAAATTCCTCGAAATATGATGGATCTCCAAGTAATAGACTTGTGGTGCTCCCAGTGGGTTTAAGGGCATATAAATGACCCAATGGGTCTTCATATGAATCAAAGATGCCTGTGGATCCTCTGCAACGGTCCAAGTGGTGGAATGAATGCTACCATGGTATCGTACAAGCCCTGGGACACCTGTCAAGAGTGTGGGGCTCCTATGGGGGCATGCTGGGCATATTGTACCAAGCATATCACCATCATCCCAAAGCTGGATTGCTAGTAATATTTGAGCATCCATGAAGATCCGTGGAGTGCTATCTGCTGCTGTGGAGGTCAATGGCTCTCTTCAAACCCTACATGTGCCAATATATACCTTTGGGGTTAGGATCACCAATGGAAGCCACCTGTAATCATGCATAAGATCTGATGTGTCCCTTAGGATTCCAGTACAACCAATCATTAGAATAATCGGGTAAAAGAGTTTACAACTCATGGATAATAACGAGGGAACTTCATAATGGAATTCCCTTTCGTAGTGGGCTTTGGCATGTGCTAGTGTCTCCAGGCTCCAAAGGGGTTTAGCCAAGTACCTTATTAGGTGGTTTCAACCATTAAAGGGGATAGTATGCCCAAGGTACATCTCTCTAATGGGGGTGGAAAATGACAAAGAAGTGAGATGGAATAGGGACAATAGTGGGTTCCTAAATGATAGAGGAGGCTCATCTAGGGCCTATGGAACTAGGGTGATGGCCATGGATTGGGGTAGAGTTCATGCAATGGATTTTTCCCACGTGCTAATTATTTTGTCCCTACCATGTTTTGAATTTTGTGGTACAATTTCTTGTTAAATGTGGCCAATTATGTTTTTCACTTTTTTCTTTAATTGCTTCAACCTCCGGGGCATCATTCTAGGCTTGATCCAAGGTGCGGCAAGGGGGTAGGGAGGTGAAGATGTCCCTGTATTCCTCCACGACCTTGTCCATATGTTGTTGTTGTGCAGAGGAGCCCTGTCTAGAGGCTTTGGAGGTAGCCACAATCTTATTTTTTCCCTGAGGGAGAATCATAAGGAAGACAAATTTCAAAGTCTAAAAAATGATCTTACTACATTGCTTCGTAGAGATCAAATAGATGGTGATAGGTGGTGCTACCTTTGGTATCCTGTGTAACTTATTTTCCAAATTAATAATAACAGTGTGAGGCCTAGAGTCATACACATCATGACACTTCCACAAGTATTGTTAGGCCAATAATACATCACAAACTTCAAGAGGAGAAACATCACACAATACCACATATGTGAAGGGATTGATGCTATAGGGAATGCAACACTGTTGGCTAATGCGAAGATCTCGTCCTTGGTGAAGCCACTTGATGGTGTACGACTGTGGGTGTGGTGTGGTCGGTAGGCCCAATCACTTCATGACCTTTGATGAAATCAGTTTCTTTTTTGTCCCACTATTGATAATGAACTGCAACGAAGAACCTATCTCCCACATCTATGAGTGGAAGATTCACTCTCACTCCTTTGCATCTTTAGGCTTAATATTCTGGATCTTTGTATTGGAAATGGTGGCATTAGGCTTCGTATCAATAATCTACTTCCCTTTGTCATTCCCCTTGTCAGGTTTTGACTCAAAGTCGGAACATGCATATGATTCAGAAGCCTTCAGCTCGGCCACCAGTGATTGCTTGGCTCGATAATCACTCATGTTGTGAGTGGGGCTCTTATGGAACTCACACCATTTTCTCGTGTCCTTCTTTGTCTTCGTGGTGTTGTTCCATTACTGCGGCTTCAATTGGTTGTACTGGGTCACCCCACCTTCACTTTGTCCTTTGTTCTATAGTTTCGAGGCACCTTTCCCTTACTTTGGATTCACAGATCCAATGTCTCGTTTCTTCTGTTTAAATTTCTGCTCAATCTTGAAAGCGTATCGATAAGTAGCGCCGAGCAAGGAGATGTCTAGGAAGTCCATCTCATCCTAGATTTACTTGTGTAGATAGCTATGGTATTTAAGTATCAAATACTGCTCAGGATCCTTAATACTTAACTTCGTTCGAAGGGTATGAAAAATATTTGTGAACTCTAAAACATCTTGGTCCCTTCCTTGTCGCAACGTGGTCGATTTTATGTATTTATCTTCATAGCTCCTGAAAGGGTAATACTGCTCCTTGATGTCATCTCAAAAAGAATTCCAAGTGGATGCAGCTGAAAATAGTGAGGATTCCTGATCTGTATATGAAATTGCTTGAGGTTTATGTAAAATTGCAAGTGATTAAATTTGAGTTTTTAAGGCTCTTATGTCAAATTCATAAACACATAAACATGAATTTCAATTTTAGAAATTTTAGAATATTGTAGACAATACCACAATACCACCATAATAGTAAACACAAAACAACAAGTGATGAAGGAGTTCATGCCTCCTGGACTACGTCTCCTAGTCCAGCTTCTAATGCTTGGGCCTATATCATTATGCTCATAAAAATAATGATTACGCCAAGTTACAATGCTCAAATGGATTCAATAAGAACTCCAATGGCTTAAAAGCTATTAAAAACCCATGTCTAGCCTCTTTCTGCTCCCAAAAAGACCAAAAAATGAGAAAGTTATGCCTGTTTCCTCCTTTTCCAAAGTTCTGCAACTAACCATCCTACAATTCGGCCAAGACCTGGCTCGTGCGCCCCAAACACAGAAACAACATGCTAAACCTGGCATGATTCTCACTCGACAAGAGAAATTGTATGACGGATAAGGGCACCTTTAACCCAGTCCCGCAAATTTTGGTCACATGGCTGCATATGCCCTGGTTAAGGGCTAATTTTCTAGGGCTCTGTTGGATGGCGTGCACCCTCGGTCATGTGAGGTCCCCATGGGACTTAGGGCTGGCCCCCTCCGTTGGCCCAATTTTTTTTGCATCTAGCCGTGTGCATTCCCATGGAGCCTGAGGCTGGCCCCTTAACTCCAACTCCCACGGTTTGCACTCATGGTTACGGTTAGCGGTCACAGAGCTGTCACAAGGTGGGCTTGTTGGCAGTTTAATGCCATGGTTTCATGGTGGTCAAGGTCTATGGACCTGTTACATGGCGGGTTCATGGTGATTAATGTCATAATTTGTTGTTATATTCTAGGGCCGTGGTTAGCCCCTATCCCTAGTCTGTAGACCAGGGTGAAGAGTTAACAATGGTCCCATCCCCCTCATATGCGCCATATAAACTTTATATACAAAGTGCACCCCATACATAATAAGTAACATCGTGTGGCCTATTGGGGGAGGCCACGACTAGTTTGAACGAGGGTTGGTGTTCAATCCTTGACAATGTATTTTTGACCTTAACCAAATTTTGGTGGCCATCGAGGTGCCACGTGGTAGCCTCTGGTTGGGCCATGTGGCAGCTTGTGGTTGGTCCACCTCAACCAAGTCAACCTCCAATAGAATTCGACCAAATCGTGACTAGTAGAAACTTGCCAAGTGTCATGTGGAGAATGGCCCCTGGAGCCCAGTCACCCTACGAAGTCAGTCGGCCCAATGAGCAGTACAAAGTGCTTACTAGGCAGCCTGCACACTGCTTTTTTAAAATCTCGCTGTTTCCAATATCGATTAGAACTTGTTTCTGGGAGCATACGACATCTGTTTTCCACAAAATGAGTCGTTCCAGATTCATAATGACGAGATCTATCCCGTCGTTCCATTTTCAAGCCATTCCGACAACTTTCATTTTTGAGCATATTTTGGATCCAACAGATCACTCCTCCCCACTAGAATATTTTGGACTCCAAAGACTTTTTATTATTGAACAATTAGATGAGGGTACAACCGCCTCACCCATCCAGTGTTAATCCACTGGAATTTGCTTGAATTCAACAATTTGAGCTTTTCATGAAAACTAATATTTATCCTTGATTTGGAGACCCTGCCTTGCTGTTGTAGATACCATTTTGCTGCAATTTCCCAGAATTTGCAGAACAAGAAACTGTTCTTGAAGGAAAAAACATATTCCCTCCTCAGTCGTCAATCAAAGGAAACTTAATCAACTTGAAATTCTTCTCACCTCGAACACTATCGACATGGTGATGTTTAGCTTGCCTTGCCTTGTACTTGGCTCGAATATTGACCAAGTGTTTTCACCATTGCCATGAACCATTTTGAAATCCCCAAGAAGAACTTGTGGAGCTTATGTTTTCTTTATCAAATTGATTTGACACTTTCTCTTTTACCTTTGCTCTCTTTAGTACCAACATCTTATTCCCATCACTGTTCAACAATGATGTATGCTGCTGCAATTTTTCCTCATCTTGTTTATCTCTTTTAGGAGGCAACATGTTAGAACCCTGAAACAACTTATCACAACCATTAGAAACCTTAATGAAATCAAAATTTTCATTTGATTCATTTCCTTGAAAGGCCTCATTCACAACATCTTGATTCTTGAACAATAACAAAGCAAAATTTTGACTTGCATTCACAATTCTCTTCATTTTTCCAGCATGCATAAGAGACAAACTCATCTTTTTATGATGCTCTCTAACTATATAATCAATTTCATTCTTGAATAAGTGATACCTATTCTCCTTGCGATGAAAAATTTCTCTCTTGTCATAAAGGTATGGGCTTCCCAAAACTATACCAGAAATCTCAAGTGAAACTACATTAAGTTCAACTTCTTTAAGAAAGTTTGCAGTGATTGCAAATCTAAGGATGCACTTCTTTGTCACCTGCAAATTCACATTCTTACATATCCAACCTAAGGGATAAGGTCTTGGATGTGCAATGATTTCTAGATTTAAATTCTTGACGAAGTCTTCAAAAATCAAATTTGCTTGAGAACTACTATTAAATAGTGTGTCAATTTTGGTATGCTTTGAAACAACTCTAATGTGGAAAAGTTAAATTTTTGTTTCATTATCTTGAGTATCATTGGAACAAATTGAAAAAATAGTGCTTGCTATGTTCTTACCTTTCAAACCCATCGTCGTAATCTTGATTTCATGTCTTGAATCAGAACCTAAGTCATGTTCTATAATTGCGTCTGTTTTCTCCTTCCATTTGTTTTTAAGTTTGTTGGGTCTCATCTCTGGATGAAGTTTCCGACAATGGTATTCATCATGGCCATATTTCAAACAGTGTTTGCATGTGAGCTTTTCTTTTTCCATTTTAATGTAAGCATTATTCTTACCTTTTCCCTTAAACTTACCCTTTCCTTTTTCTCCAATTTCAAGGGAACTTTGACTTTTCTCATCTGATATATTTTCCCCTCTTGCTTCTAGATGTGTGGCTTGAACACAAAAATCATCTAAATTTGTGGGATTGAACATGAGAATAATGTGCCTTAGATAACTACGTAAACCTCCAATATATTTTAACAAAGTTTCTTGACATGTCAAATATACACCCAATACTAGTTCTCTTCTCCTAAACTATTGAGTATAGTTTTGAACACTTTGTCCTTTTAATTGCCTAAAATTCTACCAATCCATAATAGTTTTCTGCATATAAGTTAATGGATAAAACTATCTTCTAAGTGCAACAATAAAATTAATCCAAGAGGTTGAGACCTTACCACACTTTTTCATTTCCTCTTGTGTTTTGGCTTCCCACCAAATCAGTGTTGCACTCTCCAACCTTAATGAAGCCAACTAAATCTTTGTCTACACTCATGGTTATGGTTAGTGGCCATAGATCTATCACAAGGTGTATTTGTTAGCGTTTTAATGCCACGGTTTCATGGCAGTCATAGTTTAGGGAACTGTTACAGGGAGGGTTCATGATGGTTAAGGTTATAATTTGTTTTTATATTCCGGGACTGTGGTTAGCCCCTAACCCTGGTCTATGGACCGGGGTTGGGAGTTAACCACGATCCTAACCCCCACATATGTGCCATATAAACTTTATATACAAAGTGTGCCCCATACATAATAATTAACATCGTGTGGCCTATTAGGGGAGATCGAGGCTAGTTTGGACGAGGTCTTTTGTTCGATCACCGACAGTGTAATTTCGACCTTAACCAAATATTGGTGGCCACCAAGGTGCCACGTGGCAGCCTGCTATTGGTACACCTCAACCAATTCAACCTCCAATACAATTCAACCAAATCATGACCAATAAAACTTGCTAAGTGTCACGTGGAGATTGGACCCTAGAGCCTAATCACCCTGCCAAGTCAGCAGGCCCCGTTAGTTATATGGACTGCTAATTGGGCAGCCTGCACACTACCTTTTTAAAATTTCAACTGTAACTCTTGAGCATAGTTTTGAACACTTTGTCCTTTTAATTTCGTAAAATTATGCCAATCCATAATAGCCTTCTACATATAAGAAATGGATAAAACTGTCTTCTAAGTGAAACAATAAAATCAATCCAAGAGGTTGAGACCTTACCATTATTTTTCATTTCCTCTCGTGTTTTGGCTTCCCACCAAATCAATGCTGCACTCTCTGACCTTAATGAAGCCAGCTGAATCTTTGTCTGTGCTCATGGTTATGGTTACCAGCCATAGATCTATCACAAGGCGGACTTGTTGGCAGTTTAACGCCACGGTTTCATGGCGATCATGGTCTACATAATTGTTACATGGTAGGTTCACAGTGGTTAAGGTTATGGTTTGTTTTTATATTATGAGGCTATGTATTATAAGCTAATGGATAAAACTGTCTTCTAAGTGGAACAATAAAATCAATCCAAGAGGTTGAGACCTTACCATGATTTTTCATTTCCTCTTGTGTTTTGGCTTCCCACCAAATCAGTGTTGTACTCTCCAACCTTAATGATACCAACTGAATCTTTTTCTGTGCTCATGGTTACAGTTAGCGGCCATAGATCTATCATAAGGCAGACTTGTTGGTGGTTTAACGCCACAGTTTCATGGCAGTCACGGTCTACGGAGCTGTTACATGGCAGGTTCACGGTGGTTAAGGTTACGATTTGTTTTTTTACTTCGAAGTTGTGGTTAGCCCCAAAACCTGGTATACGGGCTGAGGTCGGGAGTTAACCACGGTCCCAACCTCCACATATGCACCATATAAACTTTATATACAAAGTGCGCCCCATACATAATAATTAACATTGTGTGGCCTATGGGGGGAGATCGAGGCTAGTTTGGACGAGGTTTGGTGTTTGATCCCTGAAGGTGTAATTTCAACCTTAACCAAATTTTGGTGGCCACTGAGGTGCCACGTGGTAGCCTCTAGTTGGGCCACGTGGCAGCCTTTGGTTGGTCCACCTCAACCAAGTCAACCTCCAATAGAATTTGACCAAATCATGATTAGTAAAACTTTCCAAGTGTCACGTGGAGATTGGCCCTTGGAGCCCACTCACCCTGCGAAGTCAGCAGACCCAGTTAGCTATATAAACTTCTGACTAGGCAGCCTGCACACTGCCTTTTTAAAATTTAGTTGTTTCTATAATCAATCAAAACTCATTTCTGGGAGCATACAACATTCGTTTTTCGTGAAACAAGTTGTGACAGATTTAGAATGACGAGATCTATCCATTTGTTCCATTTTCAAGCCATTCTGAAAAATTTCATTTTAAGCATATTTTTGATCCAATGGATCAGTTCCCTCTTGTCCCTCTTCTCAGAGTAGGTTTCACAGCAGTCCTTGACATGGGGGGAGGCTTTGAAGAGTGAAAAAGTAATCTTTTCCCAATTGGAAAAATCACGAACTGAAAAATATCCTTCTAACAAATTTAACCATTTATCTATGACATCCGCATCTATATGGCCTTCAAATATGGGGAAGTCAAAGCTGCCTTGTACCTTAAAGGAAGTGGTGCTTCCAGAGTGGCTTCTAGATGAATATGCATCGCTTGTGGGTAGTCACCAAAGGATTTCGGCTAAGTTTTCCATTATCGCGTTCCTTTATCAGTCGAGGACTTCTTTGAGAAATATTTTGAAAAGATTTCCTACTCGCTTATCTTTCTTTTCTTATGCCATGGGAGGCTGTTGAGGTTTGTTAGGCTGGTATTGCAAAGGTTAAACCAGTTCGAGCCCTGACTCCTTATACCATTATCTTGTTGGGTACATGCAAAGTGTTAGCACTTGAAATTTCACCTAGGCTGAGATAGACAAATCTCAAGGCTACATCAAACCATTCAGCCTCGTAGCTAGCCCTACGAGGCAGGAGAAGGCTTTCTCCGGTCAAACTCGGTGGATTTTTCAATAGGATGAGTTGACCAATTAGAAACACTGATATTAGGCTAGTAAATTGATAAGGAGGGTTGATTTAAAGTTTTTGGGGTTTTTGGTGGCAGTTGGAGGGAGTGCAATTCAAGGTGTGGGGATTGAGCTCAGTTTTTGCAGGTGGGTCTTTGGGGCAAGGTAGGAGTTTGTGCTGATGCCTTTAGCTGTGATGAATGATCAAGGAAGAAAAAAGAGAATCTAAAGAGGGCAAACAATGAATTTGAATCCTCTCTAGATAGTGGAAAACATAAACATTAAACAAATTTGAAAGCTGAGCATGGCAAGCATGAATTCAAACTTTATCACTTCATTTGTTTAATAAGCTGCAGTAACGAAAAAAGATGGAACACATAAACACACTTACAATTACAATAAGAGAACACACCATCAACACAAGAGTCCATAAGAATCCCAATGATATTTGCAAAACCCTGGTCTTCCTTTTCCTCAAATTGCAGAGATACAAGTAAAATATACAATAGGAGTTTCTCCCTCAAGAGTCCAACCATGAAAATGAGTAAGAGAAGGCATAATATAGAAGATCTAACTCCTTT
>APFE031500237.1:0-12718 GCA_000404065.3 Pinus taeda
CACCTTTTTGAACTGCAGAAAGCTGTCTTGGGAGAATTGATTTTTGACAGGGCAAATGAACTCCAAATACAAAAATTCCAGTTGGGTTGTAAAGTAGACGCACATAAATTTCCAACAAGCCTACTATTTCCCAATTTGGCCACCTGAAAGTGCCCCAAACATGGCTCCAAAGGGGCGCGACATGTCAGGCAGGGGGGCGCGACATGTCAGGCATAATTGCCCAGAAATGCACTGTACAGCCTATAAAACGCAGATTTGACTCAGTTTGACTTTTTGAGGTGAATGATGATTCTCTTTGATTTAATTATGGCACTTTTATGACACTTTTACTCTTATGTATCTCTTCTAGAAGATTCATTCATGAAATAGGTGAAAATTAAATGAATGAATTGGTTTCCAAGTTTATAGAGGCAAGTTGCTATGATTGCCTAGTTTATAGTGCTAAGTTTAGAAGTGGTTGAAATAGCTCCTAGGATAGTGAGCTTGACCCCTAGAGGCAAGGAAAGGTGTTAGATTGCCTATATTATGTATTTTCTTAGTCATTTTTAGGGGTTGGAAGGTTGGACTCTTGAGGGAGAAGCTATCATTGTATTATTTCACTGTATCTCTACAATTTTTGGCTAAGGAAGACAAGGGTTTTGCAGTCCTCTTTGGGATTCTTGTGGACTCATGTGTTGATGGTGTGTTTCTCAATGTTCTTGTAAGCTTTGTTATGTGATTCATTTCCTTTCTTTACTTCTGCACATTAAACAAATGAAGTGTTAAAGTAAGAATTCATGCTTGCCATGCTCTGCTGTTAAGTTTGTTTAATTTCAATGTTTTCTACTGTTTAAGGGGAATTCAAAGTTATTGTTTGCTCTCCTTAGCTCCTCACCTGTCCTAATCATCCACCTCAATCAAAGGCATCAATACTGTCTCCTACCTCGCCCCAAAGAACCCCCTGCAGAAACTGTGTCCACTCCCCGCACCCAAAATTGCCATCCCCTCAATTTGCCACCAAAAACCCAAAAACCCCAAAATCAATCTTTCTGATCAGTTTACTAGCCTAATATCAGTATTACCTTATTGGTCTTCTCATCTATTGGATATTTTACGAGATAGACCGGAGAGAGCCTTCTCCTACCCCGTAGGGCTAGCTACGAGGCTAAATGGTTTGATGTAGCCTTGAGGTTTGCCTTTCTCAGCCCGAGGTGAAATTTCAAGCGCTAACAGCCCTAATTTATTGTTTTTATCATTTTTTCAAATGAAAACTTCCATGCACGCATCTTTGAACGTCCAAGATGTCAACCCATGTACAATTGCACCCTGAAGACACTACAAATCTCCCAGATTTCCTTCCAGCCTGCTTGAAGCTTTTTCGACCGTTTACAGTTGCCATTCACCTGGTTCAAACCCATTTTTCTTCAAATTACATTTAAGCTAGAATCCACCACTACACGACAAACGATCACTATTCTTTTTTTTGCAAGTAAGCGATTGTATTAAGAAAATAAAACATATTGTACAAAAGGACTGCCCGGGCAGACTAAAGGCCGAAGCTTAGCTGAGAACATGACCACTAGACCAAAGGACCTCCTACAGCACCCCAAAGAGAAAGGGCAGCCGGCAAGGATAGACTATCCACCTCGGCCTTGAGGAGTAAACAGGAAGAGAGCAGTGCTTAACAAGAAGCCAACAGACGAACCAAGAGACAAGAGCCCGGCTAGGGATGCAACCCAACATGGGAGGAGTCCACAGTGCGGCCCTTTTTACCTTTCTTTTTACCAACTTTGACCCATCCAAGATGATCCGGCTGGGATGGAAAGACTTGCACACTGAGCTGGGCGGACGGAGAGACCTCCTTGTCTGAATCCGAAGGAGAGGTCTCATGAGAGCGCTTCTGCGTGAGAGGTGGGGCCGAGGACTCCTCAGGACCTGTTGGGGGCGGGTCCTGTGCAAGCAAAGTGTCCATCCCGTCCTCATCCACTTCTTCTTCATCTGAGCTGGAACTAAAATCATCCATGGGGGGCGGGTCGGAAGGTTTCCAACTTTTGGATTTCGGCTTAGGAGCAGCCTTCTTCTTTTGGGCAGGAATCGCTGGACACGCTCTATGAAGGTGCCCTGTGAGATGAAAATTTCTGCAGCGGAACGCTGTGTTCTCGTAATCTAGGGTCTGAGTCCAGTAGAAGTCTCCAATTTTGAGAATGATCTGATCCGGTAATCCTTTGCTCATGTCTATTTCTGCGCATATTCTAGTGAAGGTGTAGATGCCCTTTTCCCCTCTAGAAGTATCTGCAGCTAGGAAGCGGCCTAGAGAGTTACCGATTCCTTCAAACACAGCAAAGTGCCATAAATGAAACAGGAGGTTGGGTAGTCTGACCCAGATAGGGAGTTTGGTGATAACAGCCGTGGAAGATTCAAAATCTGGGAACCAAGGGGTTAAGAAGAGGTCCGCCGAGTTCCAAAACCAGGGGCCCCCAGTTAATGCTTTTTGATAATCCTCACTGTCAACAAAAACTACAATGAAGAAACCTTTGGAGCAGAAAAGAACCTTGCAATTGTTGGTCCAGTTGGAGTGAACCCATTTGTAGAGATCTTCTGTTCGAGGCCATAGCCCATTGAACCTGCAAATAATGCCAAATTTGGCAAATAGTTGGAGCTGCCTATCCATCGTTGGATGCATTATTTCAATGGAGGGGGTTTCCTCCAGCTTGTCCACCAAGAAAGGTTTTGGAGCCTGGGCTGGTGAGGCGGATTCCTTGGGTTTCTGAGCATGGACAGCATCTCTGTAAGAAAATGCTGCTGCTGAAGATGCTTGTCCCGCCACTCCCCCTCTCAAACAAAGGGAGAGAATGATGGAAGAATTTCTTTGAAGATCATAAAATGAAAGGGGCATGAGATCTTCAAGTTGTTTACCTTTGAAGAGGAGCCTTTGAGAAGCAGAAGGAATCCCCATCCTGAGGTACCGTTCTTGCTTGAGGTCTTGCACAAGATCAAAAGAGCGCACCCACTGAAGCATAGTTTTTCCTGAGAGGAGCGCTAATAGGATCTGGAAAGATTCGAATTGCTTCGGCACCTACTGTCCTCTGCAAGACTGAGACATGAGGACTCTGGAACTAGCACAGCCTACCAGGGACCCAATCTGTGCCTGATTTTTATTTCCCTGCGTTGGGTAGTCGATGAAATTAGCCATTTGGTGTGGCTTGAGAACTCTGAAGCTTGCTTCATCCTTCTTTGCTGGGCAAAGAACAGGCAGGACTATCATCTGAAGCTGTATCTCACGCCAGTTTCTTAGAGACCTGCCCCAAGAGACCAAATCCCTGTGTGGTATTTGGTCGAACACTTGCCATGCATCCTCCCTGCGTAGGCATTTTTCAGGAGATTTGCGACAAAGAAAACCTGGAAGCATTTTTATTATCAGACTGCCACTCCCTGAGTGGTACTCAGATGGCCGTTGTTTCAAAGAACGAGAGAGAAAAAAAGAAGCTCTGCTTTCGGTCCCTGAGCAGTTCAGAGGAAAATGAACCGAGCCGGGGGTAAGTATCAAAAATAAAAACAGCACCGAACCCTTGAGCTTAGGTAGCGTCTGCTGAACCGCATGGTCTTCAGTCGTAGCCATGCAGAAAACCCTGTGGGGAATTTGAAAAATGCCAACACGGAGGAGGCCGAGCTGGTGAGAAACGCTGGGTTTGAGAACTGCCTTTCCGCCGGCAGAAACCTACTCAAGAACAGAGCAGCGCGGATCCAAAAGGAAAACGAGCTGGCCATCCACAGTAACAAGGCCTGGGAGGCGAGACACCGAGGGGGAGAGACGGGCCCTGTCATCACCGCTCAGGGAAGCACTGGAGCATCCAAAACCCTTAGCCGAGAGCGCCATTTTCAAAATCCCGCAATACCCCTTCCCGACAAACGGTCACTATTCACCCGTACCCACCAAATTGACTTTTCGCGCATAAATCCGAAAAAGCCCCAAATTATTGTTTTTATCATTTTTTCAACTGAAAACTTCCATGCACGAGTCTGTGAACGTCCAAGCTGTCAACCCACGTACAATTCCACCTTGAAGACACTACAAAGCTCCCAGATTGCCTTCCAGCTTGCTTGAAGCTTTTTCGACCATTCAGAGTTGCCATTCACCTGGTTCAGACCCATTTTTCTTCAAATTCCAAGTATTTAAGCTAGAATCCATTGAAAACCCTGTTAATTTCTGAACCAGTCATTAAGTTTTCTTAATTGAAATTAAAGGGAAAATCGGTAAGTGAAACCCACTTGGAATTGACTCATCTTGCCTTAAAAAACTAAAAATTTACCTTCCCCATTCTTAAATCCACAAGAACTAAGAATGGCTGCCCCAATTGCCATGGAGGTCAGACCAATTTCCACTCCACACCTGGACTTGGACCACTTTCCCCTTGCTGATAAATATTTCCAAATGAGGGACACCTATGTCCTTGAATCCCCTATCAAACTATACTACCGATATAGAGACCAATACTTAGACCACGCTGATAAAATTGGTCTTTGGGAGTCTAATTTGGCCAAGTATCAATTCCCTGAGGTACATATCTTTCTAGAAATTGTCCATTATTTCCATGCAAAGTACATCCCCATCCAAAGAGCAGTGATGTCCCCAGACCAGACTGTACTTTTCACTAGCACTTTTGAATCAATTAATGAAATGTTGCAACTTCAAAGAGGGAAAAGTTTAACCCCTATTTCAATTGGAGACCTATTAGACCGTTTCCCCAAGCTTACCAGTACAAAACTTGCTGAGATGTTTCAAACTTTCATCAGGGAGGAGAGGCATATCCCAAAAGATCCTCCTCTATATGTGGCTACCTTATTTTCCCCATTTGGTCAGGATATTGTAGCAATGATTTCTATTGTCTTAAGATACACCACTAGTGAGTATGTAGATGAAATCATCTTAGCCTTCATGTCCATCTTCACTCCAGGACAACCTACTGCTGTCAAGTATGATTTTGCCAAGTTCATAGCTGATAGGATGCATGAACAATTTCTTAGAATGAGTAATGAGAGAGTATTCTAGTATTCCTCAGTTTTGTACCATCTTTTTCTATATTACCAATTTGACAAGTTCCCCTTCACTCTCTAAAAGCTTGATACCAAAGGTCATCCGAGGTCAGTGATCTTCTGGACTCCTCTGATCCATAAGCATGACTCCCCATATCCATACACAGATTTCATAGATATTTTTGCACATCCTATAGTAACAATGTTGTTAGGAAGTCCTCATCCAAGAATCAATTCAGATATCAGGAGGATCCCACAGCTTTCAAAACAACACAAAGTGGGAGATTGGTACTTGTACCAAAATCACATTGAAATTAGGATCTATAGCCGTGAGTTGGCCCCATATACACTACCCATATACCTCCCAATGAGGGTATTTGCTCTAGAGTACTACAGAAAGATAATCAATTTAGATGAGGTGTATTTTGTTAAAGCCAAAAAGAAGGCCCAGCTCAGAATCAAAGATCAACTAGGCCCTTTTGTGTGTAATAATCGAGAAGTTGGAAAAGGAGTAGAGCAAATCCTTCAGAGACTTAGACTAAAATAGAGCTTCATGTGGAGATATGATCCCTTGGACTTCATCTGCAATAGAAGGTAGAAAAACAACATGGAAACCTACATTCACCACCAAATCCATGAAATAGAAAAATATGCAAATCAATTGGAATGGGTGGAGAATACTTTAGTGGACATGGATAGCATTGAAGTTGCTGTTGAAAATTCTCTAATTGATCTATAGAAATGGCTTGATGAGGGTTCTTTCCTGTAGGTGCTAGGAGAATCTCAAGTCCAAGGAGAATCTCAAGTCCAAGAAGAATCACAGGCACAAAGAGAATCTTAGGCACAAAGTGAATCACATGTAGAAGAAGAATCCCAGGTGCGAGAAGAGTGAGAACAACCGGACCTATCAGAGGAGTTAACTCAAATAGGTATACTAGAGCCCATCATGAGTACTCCCCTTATCCTGCAAACTCCTCTAAATGAGGAGAAAAGCCTAAAAAGAAATAGGGAAGAGGCCACTACTTTAGGCAAGGCAACCACACAGACATATGTAGAGATTAGCCTGGTCAAAAGACTAAGGATAAATCCTATCTCTGAATAGGAATTCACAGAAGAAATAGTTGGGGCCACCAACATAGAAAGAGAAGGAAGTAGGCATGCCACTCCCTTGGGGGCACACTAGAACCTTCCACATCACATACTCAGATGTTGGAAAGGCAGTAGAGTGTTAAAGTGTCCTCATTTAGGATGCCAGCTGACAGAGACCAAGACATCAAGGAAAGATACAAGGACATAAAGGCAAGGAATGAGAGGCTAAAAGCCCAAACTTATTCACAATACTTAAAGATGGCACCTACCAATTAGACAAGGCTTATGTTAGCCTATGATGCGAAAGAAGGAAAAATATAGATGACATTTATGAAGCCTACTACTCAGCAACCAAGAATAGCAACAGACTGGAAAAAGACAAATTTTGAATTACTGGAAAAGGACATTCATCCTATTGTCCAGATTGAGTTGCACAAGCAGAGAGGTGAGATGATTTACTCCACCTTGACAGGAAAAGCCATCGCAGCTCACCAATTGCAAAACTCCCTGAAAAGCATATCAGCTCAGTGGCCATTGGAGAAGGCCTCTTAATAGGCCAAAGACACTAGAATCAAGTCCTTAGAGGACTTAATCATTGAGTTGGGACACTATCCCAAAGATGTAAAGGCCATTGAAAAATTGATAAAGAAGAAGAATGATGACATAGTTGCTTTGAAGAAGCAACTCAAGATTCCACCATTACATCACCCACAAACAACAGATGTCTTGTAAACACAGAAAGGACAAGAAGAGCTTATGGACTTGGTCCTAAAGCTAAATGACCAACTGAAAGAAATATTGAAGGAGTTAGACACATTGATTCAGTCCAAACAAAGTGACTTGGCTACCACTTCTTCGATTGCCATTCCCACTATTTCGACTGCAGTTCCTTCAATATTGGCAACATCATTGGCACCCACAGCTCCACCTACCACAACACTACCAATCACCACTTAATCTATAACAATAGGTACTTCAACAGAGAAGACAACAGAGCTAGTAAAAGCCATGGAGGATATGTCAATCCAGGCAACAGAACTCAAAAGGCTAAAGGAGAAAGTGGCAAGCTTAGAAACTGACTGTAAGCTTACCAAAATTCAGCAGAGAGAAGAAACACAGAAATCCCTAAGGATGGGTGAGAAGATCAAGGTCCTAGAAAAATATTTAACTCTACAAAATCCACTAGGAAAAACCAAGGAGATGCTCGAGGCCAATATCATTGACTCTGTCAATGATATTTGGTCATCAATTCAAGTTATATTTGAGCAGGCTGAATTGGTGAAGGTGGCCACTGAGGCTATTCAGAAAGTAAGGGAAGATTTGGGAGACCAACCTGATGCTGCAAATCGACTCATACACTTCCTAAACAGTAACAACAGACATGATCTTAATGAGCTTGGTGTAGAGGATAGGATTGAAGCCATCATAGAAGTTAAAAAGGTTCTTTCCAAAAGAAACCTTATGGTCAGCTTAGAGGGAAAATGCCATAACATGTAGGTGGCCATTGACAGATTCATGGCCAAATTTCAAATTTTGAGGGATAAAGGCCTTCCCAGTCCTATGGTCATCCATGATAAACTTATGACCCAATTGGACTACATTGACAGACTAAGGAAGTTGGCCAAGGAACAAGCAAGCACTTCAGGAATCAAAGCCTTGCCAACTAGAAAAGTATTGTATGATACTTTGGAGAATATGTTTTTTCTAGAGCATGAGGTGAAACATTTGTTTGTCGCTGAGCCTAATTTTTCAAATACATAGAGGTAGATGAAATCTACACTAAGCCTAATTTTTCAAATACATAGAGGTAGATAAAATCTACAGAAGAATGCTCAAAGTAAAGTTACCTGAGGATGAATGGTGGGAAAAGATGACAAATTTACTATAAGTTACCACAGTAACTCTGAAGGCAGCCAAATGAAACATGTAAGTGACAGATCAACAAGGTCAAAGAGTAGCAGGTTAAAGAGTATAAGGGAAAGATTAAAGATAAAGATGATTCCAATGTACAAATATCAGCCAGCTTAAAGGTCTCAAATTCAACTGCAACATCCAACACTACCACAATAACAGGGACAACATGATGCAGTTTTCCATCTATCCCTATCTTCATGCTTGAAGATATTTTGATTCCATATATTAAATCTCATATTGTTATGAGATATTTTGTAAATATGTTTTGTATAAATGCTTCACATTTCAAAGTATTGAGGGTGGATTCAAAGACATTTCTATAGAATTTTATCTCAAATCAAAGTGTTATTGTATCAAAACTGGATTGGCTTGCTAGATCATGGAATAAAGCTCAGATATTTTTTAGGATTGTTGTGTAAAGAGAAAATCAAATAGGTATTATCTCATGTGTATTATTGTTTTTCCTTATGTTTCTTAATAATCATATGTGTTTCTATGAAATCTGAATGTTAAACTAGGAATGATATTTCAGAACTTGCTTAACTGCACTTTGTCTTGACTGTTTACATTCTTAATGTTTTCCGCTAAACTATCTTAGTTAGGGAATTCTTGACTGCTCCATTGCTTCTGTAGTTTCCCCCTGGTCCATAGAAAAGGATTCTTAATTTCCCTTTTCTCATGATCACCTACTTTCTTTGATTCTAATCCTAGTATAAGGATTCTTCATTGCCCTTTCTACCTTTTTTGAACCACCTCATCCATTAAACCTGAAGATTTTCCTTTAGCTTTGCTAGCTTGTCCTGTGAACATTTCCTTTAATGATTTAGTCCAGTGAAGCTATCCTTTAATTGACTCCATAGCCCAATGTCTTGAATACCTAGCTCTATCCATCTATTCCGAGAATTCCACCACCCAACCTTTAATCCAAAATCAAAATCCTCATGAACACTAAGAACTAGCCTAAAATCTAATAAAAACAAAGTTAAATCATAAATAGAGATCCCTCTCTGGACTTAGGTTGTCTAGAACTTGAGTCTAAAATATTGGTTTGCAGTTACCTCAGATTATTCCTTCTTTTGATAACTTCTAAGTGATAACATGGTGAATACAATTTTTCAACAAACCTTGGAAGCCTCTTACGGGTGTGTCCTCATCTACACCAATATTCTTAGCGAGTGTGAGGGAATATTGAGGCTTTTTGTTTGTAACAGATCTTGCTAAATAAGATTGTTCCATCCATTCAACGATTGGATTGTAAAATTCATGATGGCCCTTTTGAAAACCTCGTGATCTTTGAAAATATGAATTTTTTATTCGAGAATCAGGATCATGATGGGAATATTGTAAATGAATATATATTTGATCATTCTCGACATTCATGCCAAGAAAGTCAGAAGACATAAACATAAACAATGGATGAAGTGCCTCGCCTTCTTGACAAAAATATGAATAAAGAGATATTGAGCAGTGAAGACCAAAGGATGTGAAACAACTGTCATTGGATGTGCTAATGGGAAAATGATAAGTCGAATGATAGTCACCAAGGATAGAGAAATTGTCAGATGAGTAGATTGAAGAATTAGATTCCTAGTTTGCAATAAATGAAGACAAATCAATTGGAACAATCTTGTGAATTCTATGAATATTCGAATTATTTGCAAGCCATATATGACACACCACCTACCTGCAACTGGTGACAAATTGTACAAGCATCATAGTCATCAAAATAGTTTAGAAAGGATGTTGGCACCTGGAATGCATGAGAAAAATTGCAACATGGTGAATGGAGAAGAACTTTATTTGTGTGGCAAACTGTGCATTCATTATCACACAGGGATATTTCTAGTGTGATGAGAGGACACATTTCCAATATAATATTCACAAGAAGACTGAGGAGCTGACCATTAAGGGAGAAATTAGATAAGTATGATTCTTGCAAGAAAAGATAGTACTTGAGATGATCAACTTCAAAATTCCATGACTTCATGAGAGATGTCCATTCCCAACCGAGTTAGATGCGAGAGATTTTCATGAAGACAAATGAATTGTAACTTATTCTTGAATTCAATAAGAAGTAAAGTATTTAAGACTAGAAAGACTCCACCCGGAATATCAAACATTTCCTACACGAAAATCGACATCAAGTGAAACCACGAAAATAGATGGATTGTGCAAGAGAAACTAGATTTGATTTAGTTTAGGGGGCTTACGAGAATTGCGAGATCCTAACATAACCATCAATGGAAGTTGAAGTGCCTCGACTCCTTAGCAGGTCCCAAAACTTTCCAGAATTGTAGAATCACATTTTGAAGCTTGAATCACATCATGCATGGTTTGAGGATAACTTTTGTTACTGATTTCAGAATAGCTCATCAGATGGCAGTTATCTCTGTCACAGGTTTCACCGAAATTTTCAGCTCCAACAATTAGATTACTCAATTGAAGAGGCTCTTCTGATATCACATTCATAGATAAATGCGTTGGTGAGATCTCATGAGTAAGATGAATTGAAGAGCTGTGTTCATGCAAAAGAAGAGATGATGAGGGGTGAGAAGATTTCTCTATGGTTTGACTATTTTTAATTTCATCACAGACGACCTCGTTGCCTTGTGTCAATCGAGGGGATAACTCATCAAATGAAGAAACTGAAGAGCTTGGAGAATATTTTTCACAAGTGGATGTGCTGTGAATGGTAGGACACAAGGGATAGTGAGGTGAAAGAGAAGTTTCAATATTAACATCTTCTTTACTCGAAGAAGATTCTAGATCTAAATTAAAATATTCATGAGAAACCAAAAGATGATATGATGTGCCTAGGCATTTTTCACGACATACAAAAATAGATTTATCATCATTTGAATGATTACTTCCCAAGGATGGGGTTTGATTGAAAGAATTTATTGTAGAGGATTTTCCAATGAGATTAGTAGATTAAGAGTCATTCAAGAATGGAACTCATTGTTTGGATGTAGAAGATTTCGAAACATAGCCTAAAAAATGATAGTGTCCTTACCTTTCTTCTCCTTTACCGGTGAATTGTGACTGTTATGAATATAATCCATAACAAGTAAATAAATAAAATAAATGTAAATATTAAATATTCAAACATTGATTATGTTAAATACTCATTAAGTTGAATGAAAAGACATGTCTATTCTTGAAAGGACACTTTCTTAGGTATATATGCAGGTCGTCATTGTAACATTCGACATCACTTATATATTTTTATATAAAAAAATATTATTGTCAAATACCTCTTGTGTATTTTTACTTTCAAGCCTACAAGCTATTAGTTTTGATGCTTCAGTGGTATCAAAGCCATGGCACACAATATAGTGATGCAAGTCTTTGAACGTTGTTCATAGCACAATGTGCCATTCCGTTCATGTCTTGAATGCATTAAGAAATTTAGTAAAATTCAAGAATCATTTCATCATTTAGAAAAATCATATGCAAAAGTTAAAGAATGTCAAAAGGAAGTCGATAATAAGGAAGATGATAATAACAATGAAGAAATTAAAAAATATCAAGATGATGATTCAGATGAAGTTGATGTTGAAAGTAAAGGAGAAGGAGCAGATACCGAGCCAGTTAGAGAAATAAGTGATCAACGTGATGATCAACATGTAACTCATTCAATTGTAGATATGCATGATATTTTTAGTTATTTTGGCAAGGAAGAACAACCTGAATATGCTTCTCAGCATAGTCCAGAGTAAAGTGATAGTTGGGTTAATTCAGAGGAGGGAAGATGTGAACAAAGGGGATTACATAAGGGTGATATAATACATGATGAAGTGGATCAATATGAATAAGAAGAAGAACAACAATATGAGAAGAATAAAAAAAGAACGAAACATCAGATAACATGCATCCCTATTGGCATGTTGCTACTCTCTGCATCCCTCGATTGCGGATGTCACTTCACATGATAACATGCCCTTCATTAAACAAACTCCTGTCAACACCCACCATTAAACAACAAAACCCAGTTAATACACTCGGTCGTTGTTCTGACTATCGACTAGCCAGTCTACATAAAATATTGCATCGCCCCCACTGTCAAGAATCCTGTCCTCCCCTAAAATGGTGTGATGTGGAGTATGTGATGCATCACTTTTTTTGGATAATGTCGATCCTTCTATAAACTGATACCAATACCAATTGTTTAATATATATAACGACATGGTGGGAAGAATTGACCAAGGATGTGCAGAAAGAGATAGTGTCATGGCTGCGAGTTAAATATTTGTGTAGGTTACATCTTGGGATACACAACCACAGGTGTCATTATCATTTAGATAAGTGGTTGATGTTTGGATGTCTAAGTGGAATGATGGCTGCCTTAGAGGTTTTAGACATGTGCAATTTGCAACTGAAGAAGCAGCTGGGAAGGCAATGGATAAAAATGGTCAAGACTTATTAGGTCGTCCAGACAGACTTGATCATGCTGTAGACAATGGATTAATTACATTTCCATCATCGTTCCCCTAATAAGTTTAGCGTGTAAGTTGACGTTTTTCATGTCATTTAATGGTCAGCGTGTAAGTTGTCGTCCATCATGTCATTTGGTTGCCAGCATGAATCTGTCGTTCGTACGTCTTGTTTCTGGTTCATATATATAGTTATATATATACGTTAGAGTTATTTATATATAATATAATTATATAACATATATATATTATAATTATAATTTAGTTAA
>APFE031500237.1:12738-25906 GCA_000404065.3 Pinus taeda
AATTAATTAGATTATTATTTAAAAAAAAAGAGGAAAAAAAATTCTTAAATTAAAATAAGGGAAAAAAAAAGAAGACAACCTTGGACTCAAAATAGAGTTACTAGCAAATTATAGATGTTGAGCCACTAATGATGGGGACCTTCCACCTTCCATATGTTGAGACGAAAACCGCAAATACAATTGTCATCAATATAGCTTTGAGGACAAAGCTTCTGAAGGAAGGGGCTATGTTATGAATATAATACATAACAAGTAAATAAATAAAATAAATGTAAATATTAAATAGTCAAACATTGATTATGTTAAAAAGCCATTAAGTTAAATGAAAATACATGTCTATTCTTGAAAGGACACCTGCTTAGGTATATATGCGGGTCCTCACTGTAACATTCGACATGACTTATACATTTTCATATATAAAAAATATTATTGTCAAATACTTTTTGTGTACTTTTACATTCAAGCCTACAAGCTATCAATTTTGATGCTTCAGTGACTTCTTTGTTCCTGATCACAATTTGAGCCAGCAAGTTGAGAATCAAGAGAATGTGAAGAACAAGACGATGGAGCAGACTGATGAAGAGATTCATGGTACAAGGAGTCATGGCCTGTAGATGATAGAGGATGGCAGGGATCCAGAACAGATTCAAGATGCTAGTTATGAATGGTGACATCCTATTGTAGAATGGAGGAGTGAGGCTTCATCATAGGCTTCATGAGCCATTCTGGAATTTACTCTATTGAAGCAAGAGAAGAATGAGAATATGGATTGGAGATTTGATTCGCATATTTCCCAGTTTTACGATCATAGCAAGGAGGCCCCCACATTAAGACTTGAAAAGGAGGAGGAAAAGGAACAAAACGGGTAGTAGGATTCTCCTTTGTGATTTGAGGTGCCTCATGATTTTCAAGAGTTGGGGAAGAACAAAAAATAGGAGGTTCAGGCTCACCGTATAAGGATACATAAACCAAGTGCTTAAACTATTGTCTCAAGAAGTGTTAGTTCAAATCCTTTTGAGGAATTGCACAATAGAGGTGAAGGAACTGATAAAAAAAATCCTAAACTAATTCATCAAGATCCATTATTAAAGGACAAATTATTTCACATACATCGTGGTGGTTATACTTATTGAAGGCTTTGTGAAGATTCTTGGTAAGTTGAGTGGATGAATGGATAGAAGAAATGGGTAATGTATGACACCATTGACTAACACGACCTTTCAATGTGAGGGTGAGTAATATAGCTATGACATCTTCAAAACATATTCCGTGACAAACACAAAGATGGATAAATTGAAACAGATGTTCATGAAAAGTTGATTCACCCTCACCATCGAACTTAAGTTCAGACAGGTCATGAATAACTTCCGTAGGGATGATAAATTAAGATATTTAGAAAAACATCTTGGGATTATGATTTGGGGAAGATCCCTTTTAAATAAGAGATTCAAACCAAACTCTACAAACACAGCCTGTCGTTTGGTCATCCTTCTAGCACCAGACAGGTTGACGGTGTTGGATCCATCAACATTAAGGGGATCTCCCTGGTATGTGGTCCCAATTATACCTCACATCGTTTGGTATAGGAGTCCCATCTGGTATGATGTTCTGGTGGCCATATACTTAGATATTTGTCTCAGCTCTAACTTTTAAGACATAAGAGTGTTGCAACCGTACCTTCTAAGAGCAAGGTAAGTGTGCAACATAACTATGTTTAGGTTCTCTTACTGCAAAAAGGGGAGAATAATGTGCCTTTAAGGGAGAGGTAATAGTACCACCTAGGAAGAGACACACATGAACTAGGAAGGTGTGTCCAACATCCAGTGGAATAGTCCACAGTGGATGTGGTAGTCGTTAAAACCAAAGAATAGGGAAAAGTCCATTTACCATCCGGCAGAATATTCCATAGTGGATGTGACAGTCGTTATAACCAATGAGCAGGGAAAGGTCATTTTGGTATCCTGCGGAGTAGTCCACAAGGATGAGACAATAATCAAAACCATAACAACACATTCTCGACAAGGTAATCACTTAAACAACTGAAATAGTTCAACTATCTTAGTAAATGTGGAACAAATATGAAATATAAATGCTCACAAAATAGTTTTACAAACATCCATCAGTCATGGATGGAAAAGTGTTGTCCCAAGAAGGATTTTGTATTAAGAAAATGTTCCAAGATGCATATTTACATCATACATCACTAGCTCTAGTAGTGGGACACTGGAGCCACTTTTGCTCCTCAAAGAACTGACTGAAACTCTCTATGCCTTGCGGGAGGAGCCAAGATTAAATGTTCTTTGCTCATACAATTAGGGGGCATATATAACTAAGGGTGATGCTTCCCCTTATGACTCTTTGACTACCCTCATGATTGTTCAACTTCCTATGAATTTTTGACTTAAATAACGCTTCATATTATTGTGTGTCCATTGGAATTTCACTTTAGAATACATTTGATTTACAACATGACCCACAATAGTGATGCAGCATGTGAAAAAGCATGACATGAATTGAAATGACACTACTGACACGGATTGGCTCACCGAGGTGGTAGTGTCAAGCCGTTGTTGTTGCTGAGTGATAGATTTTTTCTTGGATGTGCTTTCCTTTTTCCTCCACATAGCTTGATGATGCAGGGTCTTTAATGATGTTTTGTCTTGAGAGGTGGTTGCATACATGTGATCCTATTGCTTTCTCTTGATATATTTATTTTTCCAACTAGTTGTAAGTGAGCCTTTAGGCATGTTTTTTCCTTCTCCTTCTTCGTCATCTCGCCATGGTCTAACAGTGTACATGTTCCTGCAATTCACTCATGACGGGGCAACATCAATCCAAAAAATCCCTACTCTAAGATGATGCATTATCATCCATGGATTCAGCTTGGGACCAGTCACACGCTGGGAGATAGAGCCCAGTGATTATGCATTGCACAATTCCAGTTGGCAGGGATAGAGCTTGATCACTGAGATTGTGGCGAGCGCAACTCAGACTTGATTGAGGAACTTTTTAGCACACTCCATCTAAGGAGAAAAATTACGCAGTGGCCACTGGAAGATTGGATTTTCTGGTTCAATTCAGAAGTGTTTGGTGCAAGGTGAGGCCAAGGGAGGTAATATTTACATTGTTTTTAGAAGAAAGAAGGTCTGGGCAGCAAAGAGGCCTGGAAGACAAAACTACACAGTTCTTGAGGAGAGTGAGCTTTGGCTGAGGGAGGAAACTGGGGGGACATATTACACATTTATGGAGGCCAAGGATGGTTGGGATCTCTACACACTGTATGATTCCAATAAGAAAGGGAAAACCTTAAGGAGTGAAAGTGTGAAATATGCAGTTCAAGTCAAACTCGAACGAACTGTTGCGCAATTCTAGGAGTCAAGGAAGGTTGTTGAACTATGGAATTGAACAATTCAACTGCCCTAGAGGAAAGTGACTATGCACTATGTAGTTCCAGTCAACAAAGTCACATCATTGAGGGCTGAGTCTATGCAGTGTGTAGCTCAGTCAGGGCCCAGTGAAGCCAAGTCACCCAGTCAGGAATATTTTCGAAAATGGCTAAGTGTGAGGAAGAATATGGACTTGTGCTGAAATTAAAATGTGATCACACGCTTAACATACTTCAACAGCATGACAACAACAGACCATCGAAACAAAAATCAAAATAATTACCCTTTGAGTGATAATCTAACAAAAAGAAATTACAAGTGAGACACATGGGATAGATTTTTAGGAAGACCATGATGACACTTGTGCTACAGTGCTCAATACCTTGTGTATGAGTGTGGAAAGTGTTTATATGGCTAAAAAAAATTGTATACACAAACACGAACCTTCGAGACTGCTAGAAAAAGGTTCGCAAACATGACATAATGGTCAAACATGACAAATGATTATAGTTGATCCAACAAGTAGAAGGGAGCAAGACACTTAGAGGAAACTCATG
Organism: Pinus taeda; assembly: GCA_000404065.3. NCBI lineage: Eukaryota > Viridiplantae > Streptophyta > Pinopsida > Pinales > Pinaceae > Pinus > Pinus taeda. Next base: position 16,682 of record APFE031500237.1, read on the forward strand.
GAATGACCTTTATTGCTTGAAACCATTCATGTCATTGAAGACATAATGATACGACAATGATAAGAAATCCTTCATACTATACTAAGAGATGTATTTCAAAATTTTGTGTTTTGTTTTCCATACCTACCTGTTACACAACATTTTGTTACTGTAGTTGTACTCCTCGCCTACGATCCTGGAGGACCTCTACAGTGTACCCAACATGATTTCCCATCATGGTTTGAGATTTATATGGTGTGGTTTTTGAGATTCTGGATTTGGATATTCCACAGTGTTCATTTTCATCTTGTCTACGTTTCAAGTCTAGAACAAGGTTCATCCTCAAGATTGATTTACAAAGAAGAGAAGTGATGGCTATAAATATGGCTTGGAGGGATGTCAAAATATGGGAAGCCAACCAGCTCAAGATGAAAATAATTTTTATATAATTAAAATTCATTATTTGTTTATTTAATAAACTTATTTTTTTTATTTTTTTTTCTTTCTATGTTATTATGTTTTATATTATTCTTTCCCATCATGAAGAAACTCCCAGTATGTCCCTCTTCATGAGTAGAATAATTCCCCTTTGCATCATTTTCAAGAATATTCCTTTTATCCCAGTTTACAAGACTAGCGCTACTGACAAGTTTTCTCCTCGTGCCGATTTACAGAGGTTAAAACTAACCCTTGTGCTGATCAGATCAATTGAGCCCTTTTCTAGTCATTCTGATCCTCTTTTGGAAGTTTTTTTAAATAAGGAGCTAAAGCTTCCATGTCTAGAAAATTCATAAGATAAGTCTGGTAGATGGTTGGGCCAGATAGAGCCGAGAAAATCATTTTGGGCTCCTTTCCCTTATTAGGATGGAACAACCTTAAGAGATAAGACCTTCTCCCATGATGAGAGGAACCATCTCCCATCCATCGAAGCTATATAAACCTATCTTTTTCCTAAGCACAATCTAGTTTTTAGTTGGAGTTTTTAGAGCAAGTGTGAATAACCAACAAGTAATTTATAGCTTATAGATTTCTAGTGTGTGTTTGAGGGAGAATAGTGTGATTTTGGTTTGGTTTGATACTAGAGGGAAAGAGGCCTTAAAATTCCATTTGTTGGGGCTATCCATGAAGTGCTAGAAAAAGTGTGGGAACCCAGATACGTTAGAGGAGACCAACAATATCAAGGCACTGGTTGTAATCTCTTTCTGATTTATATTGATGAAACTATCGATTGATTTCCTACATGAAGTGTCATTTTACAACTTTATGGCTTAATGTTCCTTGACCTATTAAGTAGGTTGAATACAATATTGCATGATGTCATGTTTGTTGTTGTTTTTGTTTCCTTGTTTTAGGTATTCGAAGGAAGGGAACAAAAGATAGCTGGAGTGAGGAAGCAGGTTCATCACTAAGAGGAATAGAGTTCTAAGAGGTAGGCCCTCTTAATTGATTCTAGCTTAAGGAGATTTTCCATAGATTGTTTGTTTGTGGCTAGACCCTCTCTCTCAGGCTAGAGGAATTGTTTTTGTCCGCACTGAGAATTTACCCGGACCACAAATTGGCAGCTCCACTCAGGAGCCAATCCTTCTGTTTGATTGATTGTCATTTTATGGTTTTATGTGAACTTTTCTAGTATCACCATTTCCCTTTAGTGTTCTCTTCTTTGCCTGGTTTACTGCTCTGAGCCTGAAATTTACATTGGCAAGTCTAGTCCCAACCTTTGAATTTTTTTTGTATTTTTTCCTTGAATCCTCGGTCAGCGCATTTATTATTCTCACAATCACGCCAAACATTGCGAGTTTATCAAAAACAGTCGCGCCAACCCCCTTTTGGCTCGTGTTGTGAGTTAAGCAGTTGTGTCGATTCCTGTAGGTGAAGATTAGGGTTTAACCTAGATCATAGCTAGTGTGTCGTTCCCTTCTCATTTCTGTCTCTCAACTCATTTTGATTGTATTATCCCTGACTAGAAAGCTCTTTTAGCTTGGTTTGTATGATTTGTTAATTTTCATTTCCTTCACTTGGTTTCTTGATTTCTTGGATGGTGTATAACCCTAGGGCATCTTGGTCATCACCCATTCACTTGTTTTCCTGCTCAGAAAGTCAAGTCCATAGTCAAAATTCCTCCTTGCATTTTGTTTGATTAGTCCTTTCATTGCCTTGATTTCCATTTAACAAGTTTGAAAAGTTTCGTTTAATGTTTGAGCATATCTTTTCAGGCACAGATCACATTGCCCATCTTGTTTTTGGTTCAATCCTTGCTTCAATAGTTGTGAAAGGAATTCTCTTTTATGCTTGCTTGTGATTGATTATATTGCCAATGTTTCATTGAAGTCTGAAGTGTTTGCGGAAGATTCATTCCGTCATTTCATTGAAAAATACATAACTGTAGTTTTCTGCATCAATATGTTACATTAATTCGCATCATTGAAGGCTAGAGTTGCATCATCACTTGCATTGCAAAAGAAATGAATTCTCTTTATTAGTGAAAGGGATACTTAAAGTGCATTTGATAGGAAGGTTAGGAATTGGATAGATTTTTTCATCTTTTTTGTTTCCAAAAGATGAAATAGTGAAAAATAATTTTGCTTTGAATTGCTTGTTTTGTTGCATTTGAGTATGATTTCTACTCTCATTAGTGTAGACAATTCATCGAATTGAAAGAGTCCTATCTCATTTAGCTGCATATAGGTGTTTTTGAGTAGCATCGATAAGGCTTGAAAACCGAGACATAATTTCAAGATAAACTCTAAAATGTACTCAATTAATCTAAGGTGCATTTGAAATCTAACAATCACATCTTCGAATGTCTAGGCTAGAGACGTGTTCCAGTGTCTTAAAACCTAGCAACTATTGTTCGCTTCAGCACTAGACAGCACTAGTATTGACTTGTGCTCCTTGTATCGTCGAGTATATAAAGGGAGACCCCACTAGGTTGCAATCCTTTATCCATAGGAAGTTGAGTTTGCCACCTTGTAATGTGATACACCGAACACAACATTCGGGGAGATTTGCTGACTCGTACTTGTCGGTTCACCGAGAGGTATTCTGGAGTTCACGGCTACCTGATAATCCTTTTTACCTAGATCATCCTGAGTAGTAATTTTTTATTTTTTTGACTCCCTAAATATAAAATATCACCTAAGCGCTTGTCCTTTCGAGCTCATTTCAAACCGAAAGTGATAGAGTCACCATTTCTTCTTTCTAGACTCTTAAAACCTAAAAGGGCACTAGTTTATTTTTGTGTCTTAAAAAATTGTTTCCCACGATCTTATAACATCCATGTTAGTATTGTTAAACCACATCGTGAGTATACATTTAAATACATTTTAAAGCCCTTGAAATCGATCTCTCTTTCAGTTATTTGAGACAAGATCATCATGGATGAACCAACTGGTTTGCCTAGTTCCTCTTCCTCTCCTCTCTCTAAAAGATTGTCTGAGGAGCCTATTCTTGAATTATCAGAGTTGCTTGAACTTACCTATTGAGCTTGGAATTGTTCTGAGTATTCAACCTCTGTCATCTTGTCCTCCCCCTTCAGATACTAGGTCACTTTCTGACCTTGGCCCAGAATCTCCAAATAACCCTACCTAGCTCCTAAGAGTCAGCTCACTTATGATGGTTAGCTTGGAATAGTTGTTTATCTTCTGAATCCTTTATTTGATCCTATTGTGATATCACTGCAACATCCATACAGGCCATATGATCAGCTAGGTATTCCTTTGGAATTATCCCCTCGAACATCTTTGGTATTCTGTCGTCGTCTATTTTCACCCATGGAATCAGAAGGTGGAATCCCAGTCTCCTCTCTAGGTCACTTGGAGGTTTCCACTCCCTCCTAAAGGTTTCCATTACACAAGAAGCATTCCAAATAGTGTTCATCCTGAGTTACTGCATAATTACGTGACTTTAGCTCAGTTGGTTTCAGGCACGTCTACTTCCTCATCATTGTCACAACCCTATTTGGGCATCTGGCACTATGCCTACCACAGGTCCGTTCATTCAAAACTAGACCACACAACAAAATGGTGATGAATATAGTCACTTCAGTCCCAGTGTAACCCACCATTCCCAATCCTCTTGTTTTGTTGGTCTAGGTGACCCGTCCAGTTCAACCAACGATCTTGAGTCATGTCATTGTCAGTTCTTCAATCCCTCCAGTAAGTGGACAAGTTGTTCCACTGCCTGGGTGGCAGAGTCTGAATGTTTCTATGATGTTTGACACAACTAATGTGAGTGGCTCACAACCTCACATGGTTGGGATGAACCAACCCTCCTCAGGTGCCATTTCAAAATCCTGCTGGATCAAGTAATGTCCAGTACCAACAACCTAATGTTGGTCTGTCTGGGTCAAGTCATGTCCAATACCAGCAGCCCAATATGGCTCAAGTTTAGTACCAACTTCCTTATGTTCCATATGGTTCACAAGTGATGGCTATTCCGTCATACATCCCTCATCCTAGACCCTATGTCCAACCTGGTTAATCCACTGCACCTGGTGGGTATGGCCAGATACATTTCAGGAACTTTCAAGCTATTATTCAGAGACTGTTCAAACACCTTTACAGTAGAAAGGACAACTCCTATAGCAGCAAGCGCAACCTACATTGCAGCAGTGGCCATCCATGCAGCAACAAGGCTAGATCATGCCGCAACAAGAGCAATAGAAACAACCGCAGGGGCAACCCTCACAATAGTTGTAGCAAACCATGTAGCTGTAGATGCAGCATGCACTGTAATCCTCCCAGCCTATGCCTTCGCAAGATCAACTTTTGCAGTCACAGGGACAACCGTTACATCTGCAAGGTCAACCCTTACAGCCACAAGGTCAACCCAGGCAACAACAACCCTCATAATCATATCAACAGGGTCAACCCTTGCAATGGCAAGGCCAGGGTCAAGTCTTGTAGAAATAGGCGCATAATCCTTATGTCCAAGGCCAACAGGTGTAGCCTCCTTTTGTCCAAGGACAGCAAGTCCAAAATCCTTATGTCTAAGGACAACAAGTGTAGAATCCTTACATCCAAGGGCAGCAAGTCCAAAACCCTTATGCTAAGTGACATTAGGTAGAAAATCCATATGTCCAAGGCTAGCAAGCTGAACAACCTTTTAACCAATATGTTGCTTATCAATAGCCTCTAGCTAGACAGTTTCAAGGCTTTCAAGGTTAGAATCCTCCCTATGGGCAAGGTAACCTATAGTGGGGGAAAAATTAAATGCCTTATGGACAAAACCCTCCACCTTGGGGAAAAAATCCTTACTAGCAGGGATGGGTCCCGTCAGTTGGACCCCCTTGTCAACCCCAAATTCATTTCAATACCCAATTTCCATTCTTGGCTACACTGGAATTACCAAATGTGTCTAGACTCACAAATGATCTGATTCTTCATTCACCATACTGGCCTCCGGTTCTGTCCAAGATTCTGAGCGGTTGTCCAAAGTTTGAAGGAAAACTGAAAGAGGACCCTCAAGCCCACGTGGTGACATATCACCTCTGGTGCTCCTCGAATTCCTACATTGATGATTCCATTCGTCGTCGTCTTTTCCAACAAACTCTTGCAGGAGCTACGACCAAGTGGTATATCGAGTTTCCCTAGAATACCTATTGTGAATTTAACACTCTTTCCATGGCCTTTCTCACACATTTCCAGTTGTTGGTTTTCTATGAAACTATCACCCATATATTAACATCACTCAAGCAAGACACAACAACTCACATCTCCAATCACATCCATGAATGGAGACATAGGCATCGTCTGATTAAGCTTGAAATTACTGATTAGTTGTTGACTGAGTGGTTCACCAAATCATTTGTCAACAAAATTATTGAGGACATTGCTATGGGTGGATGTGTCATTGAGGAACAAGCCATCGCATGTGCCCAGTATCTAGACCTTGTATATTCATAGTCGGACACGTTATATGATGTGTTACCCAATGGGACTAGACCATCATCTAATATAACGACATATAAGTCTCCGATTACCCCTCCTGTTAATGGAGTAATTGGTTCAATGACTCAGACCCCTGCAAAATATTCTTCCAAACAGAATTTGGTCCCCAACACTGCTCCCAATGACTCCTCTTGCAATGTGTGCAGCCCTGGTAAAACCTCAGAGGTTCACACTGTCCAGTCTACTGTAGCAGATAAATCCTCTAAAGGTAAGAAGAAAGGCAAAGGCAAGGGTAAAGCCGATACCCCAAAATAGGGTCCTCCTAAACTATCTATTGGTGATGCTTCCCAATGGAAACCTAAGTATCCATGCCTCATTTGTGAGAAGGATCACTATACTAAGGATTGTCCGAGACGGTCTAAAGTTAGTCATTTTCTCAAAGGGACCCCAGCTATCCTGAAATAGCCCTTTCCATCCCAATAGACTCAAATGGTAGACCAACCTCAGTCATCTACTTCCTTGGTTCACAAGTGTTCATGATTTGTACCCCGATTAATGCGGCTACCAGGTCAAAATATTATCAAACTCCCACCCCATCAACAGGGAAAGAGAAAGAAGGTACCCCTTCTTCTTCCACCCCATTAGTTCTGGTCCTCTTCATATGTGCTTCATATAGAGTGACCTAATCTTGATTCCACCATTTGACCACCTTCTAGAGGTGTGCTTCAAAGGTCCTCATATAATCACAATGCTCAAGCCACTCAACATTATAACATTGTTGAAGATTTGGCTCAAGCGCTCTCAACTATGTCTACTCTCAAGAACCTTCAAACTTGTCATTCTTAGCAGAAAATCATTACTATTGGCTATTGGGGGTATTGATCCAACTAACTCTAATCTCATCTTCTTTGAGTTGGAAAACCATGTTTCATGTTTACCTCATGAAATTACCTTTCTCATTCAGGTAATCATAAATGAGAAAAACATTCATAGCTCCGTCATCGATGAAGGTGCTTCTACCTGCATCATGTCTCGCTTGTTGGAAGGCAGTTGGTTCTCCTACTCTAAACCAGTCCCCTAACACTCTAGAAGCTTTTGACGGGTGGGATTCATGATGATTCGGTGTCCTTCCCAACCTTGCCATTACATTGGAGGGAAAGACAGTACATGTCGAGGTAGAGATCATTGACACAAATCTTAGCTACAATCTTCTACTCGAACGGAGTTAGACCCATGCCATGCATGTTGTATCCTTCTCCATCTTCCACGTGATCCATTTTCTGCATCAAGGAAAGATAGTCATAGTTGACCAACTTTCCTTCTTTGCCTCTTTCTCCTCGGATGGCAATGTTCTGTATGTCAAGCACACCGGTGCTCCTTACAAGAGTGTGGGTGCAGGAATTTTTAAAGATCCTGCCTTGATGGGCATATTTCTGCTCCCACCTCCTCATGTTGCCTTTGTCAACATGATTTCGGTCAAGTCTGATCCTTGGGTCACTCCTTCACCGAATCTTGTTGATACATGGGGCGAGGTTATGATGTTAAGTCTCACCGAGATTGATTACGTTGAAATTGTTTCGGCTTCACCTTCAATATCCTCTGATCATCCTGTCTTGAGAACATCTCTTGATGTGTATTCTCAATCGCCATGGCTTGGTTCTGGCCCGATGGTCATGTCTATGTGTCTTCAGAAGTTCTCTTCTCCACTTCCTATTGACATGTTAGTTTCTCCTGCCATTGTCAAGATCTTTCAACTGAGGGCATGTTTATCTCTTCATAGATTCAGGTTTTTTCTCCCTCCCCAAGTTTTTACCGATTTCCCATTATTGCAATGGGGTTGTTATCTTATGACTCGTAACCATCCCTCACCCAAGGGGCATGGGGGAGCAACCTATATGAGTTCTACTCTATTATTTTTTTGAGTCGATGCTTACTCATCATGTCAATGGTAAAACTCCAATTTTCATCTATGTTGATTGATTACCAGAGTCCTATCATGGACTCTCTCAAAAAGTATTATGCTTAGGTCATCTTGCATGGTTACTTTTGTACAATAGTGTGTCATTCATTTTTGTACAGTGTGGTTTGGTGTGTTATTTTGCAAGTAGCTTCCTTGCTTATTATGCTTTTGCCTAGTTTGCATATGTCAGTGTCTCCTCACATCGGTTTTGCTGATGGTGCTTGCAGTAGTACCCAGAATTTATTATCCATAGCATGGGTCATTTATGACCCCCATGGTGAGTTGATTGATCTTCAAGGTTTATGACTAGCTCGAACAACTAATAAAATCTCTGAGTATAGCGCGGTTATCGAATTATTGTCAGAAGCTATTGCTCTTGGCATCCAGGAATTGGTTTTCAACCTTGATTCAAAACTTGTTGTTCTTCAACTTAACCGGAAATATTCCATCAGGAACCCTCAGATATTGAGAATGTATCTACGTATTCATCTGCTAGAAAGAAATTTTTATTAGATTACATATCATCATATTCCTTGACACATGAATACATTAAAAGAAGCTAATTATGTGTTGGATAGACATTTGTGAAACATGTAACAACTCAAAAAAAAACATTTGTACCATAGTAAGCAAAGAAGTACAACATATGTGTGTGTGTATGTGTGTGTGCCAGTAATGTTTGTCATACATCAAAACCTCAAAAAATAATATGTGTATTCAAAATACATTGGTGGCTTGCACGCCTTATACATCCATGGCTCGCAGGCCTAAAAAATATGGAATGCTATACCTATGCACTAAACAACATGATGCTCATGATAGCATGTAACTGCTTAGACTACGCGAGTCAGCAATCGGTGAATGCGATTTGACACCCCCATTGTATGCCTATGGTACTAGTGTGGGACATCACCCATTTGAGCATACTCTCGGACCCCATGGGTCAAACCCTAGAGATTCAGTGCAATCTCCTCCTCGTTGTTGCTTCCCTCTTGATAAGGAGCAACATCAAACTACCTAGTGACGCACATGGTGATCGGGGACATCCTGGCAGGGGGTTCTGGTCCAACATTTGTGTTCATAAAATCGAAGTGTCATGAATAGATATATTTCAAAAATAGTAAAAAACGTACAAAAAAACTAAAAAATTGTTTGTTTTTACCTCCATCATCAAAATCCTGCCCTTCTAGGAGTGGCATATCTAGGTCTTAACAGAAGTCGGTACAGCTATAAGGTCAATCCTCTACTACGATCAATTGTCGTCGTAGCCACGAGAAAATGGTAGGCTTGTAGGACATGTGTTGGCCCCCCGTGACCCTGGGAATCAACTTGCTCCAACGGACCATCTGTGGGTCTTGTGGCATTAACAGATCTACCCCAGTCAGCCAGCATTGGAAC
>APFE031500237.1:29764-42200 GCA_000404065.3 Pinus taeda
GTTGGGCTCCTTTCCCCTATTAGGATGGAACAAGCTCAAGAGATAAGACCTTCTCCCATGATGAGAGGAACCATCTCCCATCCATCTAAGCTATATAAACCTCTCTTTTTCCCAAGCACATGCTAGTTTTTAGTTGGAGTTTTTAGAGAAAGTGTGAATAACCAGTAATTCATTTATAGCTTATAGACTTAAAGTGTGTGTTTGAGGGAGAATAGTGTGATTTTGGTTTGGTTTGAGACTAGAGGGAAATAAGCCTTAAACTTCCATTTTGTTGGGGCTATCCATGAAGTGCTAGCAAAAGTGTGGGAACTTGGATACATTAGAGGAGACCGACAATGTCAAGGCATCGGTTGTAATCTCTTTTTGATTTATATTGATGCAACTATTGATTGATTTCCTACATGAAGTGTCATTTTACATCTTTATGGCTTAATGTTCCTTGACCTATTAAGTAGGTTGAATAGAATATTTCATGTTGTCATGGTTGTTGTCGTTGTTGTTTTCTTGTTTAAGGTATTCAAAGGAAGGAAACAAAAGATAGCTAGAGTGAGGAAGCAAGATCATCACCAAGCGGAATATATTTCTAAGAGGTAGGCCCTCCTAATTGATTCTAACTTAAGGAGATTTTCCATAGATTGTTTGTTTGTGGCTAGACCTACTCTCTCAGGCTAGAGGAATTGTTTGTGTTTTCGCTGAGAATTTACCTGCACCACACTACCCTCCAAAGGGTTATGCATTAGATGGAGTCTTCATGTGGTCCCGATATTATATCATACCCTTGGTTCCTTGGTATTATTATTTGATAAATATATTTTATCCTTAGCTCCTTGAGATTCATATAGCATGTCATCCTTCTTAATCTCTTTCTTCATCATATTTTCATAGCCTGGTAGAATTTGTATATCTGTAATCCATTCATGACAAGATGACATTAGTATGATAAACTTATAGTGTAAGATGTTTCACTTGGTTTCATAAAATGTGTCGTGACTGAGTGATAGGCCAGGGGAGAAGGTTCAGTGACTACGCAATTATGCAGTTCAAGCAATCAATGGTCAAGCTTGATCATTAGGATTGTGCTGTATATAGCTTAGGCCAAATTGAGGGAAATTTCTACACAGTGCTCACTGAGGGAAAGAATTGTGCGTTGGCCATTAAGAGAAACAATTGTACATTTTAAGAAATTAGTGGTTGCTATGGGATAAGGCCATGGGAGGACACATCTGCGTAGTTTTAGGAGGTAAGGTGAACTAGGAATCTAAGATACTTGAGGGAAAAAACTGTGTAGTTTTTGGAGACAATGGGTTCCGACTAAGGGAAAGACACTAGAGGAAGCATATGCACAATTTTAGATGCAAAGGGAGGCTATACTTCCTACGCATTTTGAAGTTCTATCAGGAAAGGAAAAGGCTTGAGGGTTGCAAATGCGAAGTGCATAGTTTAGGAAAGATGGATGAGGTTAGATTTCTAGGAGTACTCTGGTAGTTGGCTAAGTGTGGGATCAGTGGATCGATGTGAAAAGTAATAGAAATTGACTACTATCACACCCTTGAAATATTAGTGATATAACATAGACCATTTAGAACATATGAAAACATCATTTTCTAAATGCAATAACCTTTGTGGAAGCTTACAACAAGTGCAGCTCCGATGATGGAATTTGTGAGGATAAAGGAGACACTTGTGTACTAGTGCGTGAAACTTTGGAAATGAGTGAGAAACATGTCTACATGATGACAATAACCCATTTTCACAAATATTTACCCTTGAAGAAAAAGAGTCTTCTCTTTGCATGACAAGTGATAATCCCCATGCCTGATGATAACACATACTATATAAAGATAAAAGCATGAAGGACTCTTAAGATTGAATAAGGGAGCGTGAAATCGTCATATTACCAATAAGTACCTAAGGAAAAATCTATTATAGGATCCATAGTGAGCTCCAAGATTTGAATGTAGGCCAAAATTTTGGAGGGTGTTGCATCCACTACAACAGGTACACAAAATAGACGTGCTAGCTTGGCACATCATCCAATCCAAAAGGAGCTCTTCTTTGGCTTTATCTGAAATTATACTTGTTCCCCAACTTGAAAATACTTAAACAACCTATTCCGATTTGCATAAATTTTTTGCCTGTCCTATGCTTCCTTTAGATTTTCCTTGATTACCTGCATTTCTTGTTCCATTTCTGCTAACATGTCCGGTCCAATCAAGGTTCACTGGGTCACTCCAACTGATGGGAGTATTAAAAATCCACCCATTAGGGAAATTTTGAGGTTTAAAATGGGCCTCCTAAGGAAATTATAAAACAATAGTGGAAATAATAAAGTAAGATCAGGTTACATCATGAAAGTTTAGAGGAAAAAAAGAAAAAATCTTTTTTTCACTCATATTTTCAACTTATCGCCCTATGGGTTTACTCAAATTTCGAGTGTGTACACTCATTGGATGTATAATTTGATTCCTCATTCAAGGAGTAGCCATGTTGCATACTTTCGATGGACCCCACTACATGAAAAATGAAAAATACATGAAAAATGTGATTGCAATCACGTTTTTTCATGTATTTCTCATTTTTCATATAGTAGGGTCCATCAAAAGTATGTAACATGGGTACTCCTTAGATGAGGAATTGAATTTTTCATCCATTGAGTACTCTCGCTTGAAATTTGAGCAAAACGTTAGGGTGATAAGTTAAAAATACAAGTTTAAAAAGTAGCTTTATTATTTTATTAATTTTTATTTTTTTGTACTTTTTTACCCCAAAAATGGTGAATCACCCCCCATGGTTGACATCATCATATTGAATCCTATTGGTTCTTATAAAGTTTATTTTGATTGTACAATTTTCTTAGGAGGCCAATTTTAGACCCCAAAAGTTCTATAATGCATACAATATCTCAAATGGACTCATCATCACTGATTCCTGGTAACCATTATTGTAAGTGAACTCAGCCAACAAAAGGTACTCCTCCCATCTACTCCGTTGATGCATCACATACAACCTCAACATGTCCTCCAATATCATGTTGAAACTGTTTTTTTGTCCATTTGTCTACAGATGATAAGTTGTATTGAACACAACACAATCTTCTTCAAAACACCATGTAGTCTGACCATATCTCTAATGAACACCTATGGCACGTCACTAGACGAATATGTAGTTATCACTGAAATGAAGTGTGCTGCCTTAGTCAACCTGTCCACCACAACCATGATGGAATCATGTTTTTTAGATGTCCTCAACAAACCTGTAATGAAATCCATGGAAATGGCCTCCCATTTCCATTCTGGAATCTGAATTGGCTATAGCAATTCGCCTGGATGCCTACACTCTTCCTTTACCTACTGATAGTCCAAACATCTAGCCACAAACTGTACCACATTCTTATTTAGATTCATTCAATAATAAAAATTCTTTACTATTGTCAATGTCTTTTGGTAACCTGGGTGACCTGAATATAGTTTCTCATGAAACTTCCTCAAGATAATATTCTTGAGCTCACTATTGTGTGGCACATATATCATGTCCCTAAATCTGGTCAAGCCATCTTTTGAGAGATGATAGTTTGCATCCTATGCACCTGTACCTGTGCTATGTTGTAACCTATACATAAGCTCTATATACCTTTCATACTGCTGACCCACCTATAAAATTCGATCGTGTAATTTTGTCCCATAAGAAGTCATTGTGGAAATGTGATTTACTTGTATCTGCCTGCTAAGAGCATTTGTAGCCATGTTCTCTTTACCCTTGATGTACCTAATCTCAAATTCAAACTCACTAATCAGGGCCAACCATATAGCTTGCCTGACATTCAGATTTAGCTCGTCAAATAAGTATCGAAACCCACTATGATCACTCATCAATACAAACTACCTATGAAGAAGATAGTACGTCAACATCTTCATTGCATGGATGATCACTTCCAACTTAAGATCCTTTGTCGGATAATTTTTCTCGTGCTCATTAAGTTTTTGCGACTCATAACATACTACATATCCCTCTCGCATAAGTAATCCACCAAGTCCTCTCTTACAAGCATCTTTACACACTAAAAACTCTTTTCCCGGGTCTGTAATGTTTAACACTAGATCATTTTTCAACATTTTCTTTAACTGCTCAAAACTTGTTGCACATTCCTCTGTCCATTTAAATTTCTTACCTTTCCTTTGCAATGATGTAATAGAATGTGCAATCTGAGTGAATCTCTTGATGAACTTCGTATAATATCTTGCTAGGCCCATGAATGATCTTACCTCATCCACATTTCTAGGAGCTACCCACTCTATGATAGCTCTTATCTTTTCTAGACCTATTGTTATGCCTTCCTTGGATACCACATTCCCTAATTAACGTACCTTTGTCTAAAAGAAACTACATTTACTGAGCTTAGCATACAACTGATTCTCTCTCAAGAGTCTCAACATTGGTGCTAAATTCTCGACATGTTATTCCTTTCTCTTAGAATATATTAAAATGTCATCAATGAATAAAATAACAAAATCTTCTAATTAAGAACACAACACACTATTCATTAAGAACATAAAGGTAGCTGGAGCATTAGCCAAACCAAATGGAACTACAACAAACTCATAATGGCCATACCTAGTCCAGAAAGTTTTCTTGTAAATGTCCTCTTCCTTTATGCATACATGATGATATCCGGATCTCAAATCAATCTTTGAGAACACTACTTCTCCCTTTAAATGATCAAATAAGTCATCAATCCTCGATAATGGGTACTTGTTTTTTATGATCACCTTGTTCAACTGCCTATAATCAATGCATAACGTGAGAGTACGATCTTTCGTCTTCACAAACAAGATTGGTGCACCCCATGATGGTACACTTGGCCTAATGTATCATTTTTCAAGCATTTCCTTCAACTGCAACTTCAACTCTACTAACTCTAAAGTGCCCATCCTATATGGTCCCTTTGATGCTGATACTGCCCCTAGTACCAACTCAATGGAGAAGTACACTTCTCTGTGAGATATAAACTCTAAAATATTTATTGGAAACACATATTGAAACTGTTGTAAGATCGAGTACCTGATCAATATCTCAGCATCCTCATCCCCCTTACCTTTATCACTAGAAATGTGTATTGCACTTTTCTATGATTGTGTTTTTCCTACATAGCTGTCACCATCCTAACTGATGTTTCTTTGTCCTTGGCCTGCAAGATTATCTGCTCCCGATTCTCATCCAAGCACCCAATGGATTTGTCATAGCAATCCACTTTGGTCCTATGAAGATATATCTAGTCCATACCTAAAAGAATATTATATGACCCCAATCATAATACGTTCAAATGTGTTGAAGTAGGCATGCCATTCAAATCAAATGCTTAAGCTCTTGCACAATGATGAACTCTCTTCTTGGTACCTTTAGCCAACTACCTAGCCAAGATTTTGCATGCACTTCTTTATTCAAAACACACTTATCCACCAAGTCAGGGTTAACATAAATATAATTAGATCCAATGTCAATCAAAATAAAAGAAACTTGATCACAAAGCTTAATGTCCATCTTAATAATATATGCTTGATGATCTTCCTTCCTATTATCCAGTGCTGCATATATACGATGAATGCTCTCCCTAACATCTCCAACAATCTACGCCTCATTTGCACTATAGATATGAGGCCTACAACCCTGATTCTGTAGACAATCCCTATTAAGATGTTCCTTACAACATTTCTAACACTCCAACTATTTTGTACCATCAAATCTATTCCGTTGTTGTGTCCCATGTCCCTATCTAGCTACATTGAACTTCTTGTGCATTGCAACATTCTCTTTCTCTTTTGCATTCTGATTCCTTGTTCTCTTCGACTATCATTTACCCTTACTTTAATATTTCCGTTTCCATCCTTACTAATATTCTATCTTATACTTTGATTGTTCATAGAAATTTTTAGTTTCCCAATAACTTCCTCAAGTGACCAAGGCTCATCATACTCAATCTGATCTCTAAATGCTAATGTCAATCCACTAAAAAATCTTTGAACTTTAGCCTTTTAATCTTTAAGATAGGGTACATACCTCAATATCTCTAAGAACTTGGTTGTATACTCCTCATCTGTCGTCGATCCCATTTTTAGCTCATAGAATTCCTTGGCTTTGTTGTCATAGTACCTTTCTAAAAAATGATTATTTTTGAAGAATCTCTTAAATTCATGTCAACTCAACTCCTCTATCCTGATGTGTCTAACCCATTTTACATCTTCCCACCAGGTATTCACTTTCCCTTTGAGGCTTAAGATAGTTATTATGGCCTTCATATTCTCTGTATATTCATGCAATTCAAAGAACTTATTCATATCAAGTAACCAAACCTCTACATCCTTAGGCTTCTTCAAATCTCCATCAAATGTAGGTGGCTTCACTTTCTTAAACTCATCCAACAAGTATCCCATATCACTCCTCCTATAAGGGTGATAACGAAAACGATCATAGTGCATATTAGAAAGAGAACTAGAATATTACCTGTGTCCATCACCTCTCCTATCCGGAGTATCTAAGAATATACCATATCTGATCATGTCATCTTTATCTGACTTGTGACCACTATTGGATTAGGTTGGGCTAAACCAGGTTCGATTCTTTACTACACACCAACAAACCCCTCAATAAATGGCCATTTTGGCAATGACCTGTAAGCAAGTCACAGTCTCACCCGAAGTGACTATGGGAGGTTGCAGAACCAGGTTTCTGCAGCTTTGATGGATACTGCGATGTGGCAAGTTTGTATTTTCTTATGCTTTCACACTTATAAACTACTTCACACTTATATATTACTTCGCAAAATGACATTCATTATTTAAAAATATCATAAACATCCCTAAACTTAATAGTACTGAAATAAAGTGCAGACAATAAGAAAATCAACATAAGAAGACACAAATTTTATCGTTGTTAATCCAAATGTGGGACTACATCCATAAGAAATGTTGCTTATAATAGAGAATTTGGTTCAACAAATAGTTCCACCTGCGCACATAGCTACAAGTTGTCTTTGCACTAAGCTGCAGACCCTGACCTCCACACACTCAGCTACGGACCCTTGCCCCTTTCTCTGAAGTAAAGATCACAAAAATATAACCATAAACATAGATATGGATCCAATTGATTCCTTCCTTATTTATTATTCATCCCTATATTTCCTATTACATTGAGGGATTACATCGCTACATTACCATGGACCCAATACCATGGTTTCCAAAATACAAGGGATTATGGTCCAAAACCATTCAACTTTTACAATATTATATTCTTCTATAAAAAGGGAGGGGCTTCACTGCAAAGACCCTATATTGCGTGGTGAGTTTGTTGTGCGATCTTCATTGTGCTCTACTTCTCTGCTGCATGGTCCACTTTGCACTTCATGACATGCTTTCTACAACATGCTCTACCCACAAAATTCAAATTCCTTGCCCAAAATCTGGTAAGTTGGGTTATGCCCAACAGGCCCCCAACACACACATGTGACTTGGCCCAAGTCACTCAGCTTCTCTCCTTTGCTCTTGTTTGCAATGCTATTTTATGTTTTGTCTAATTGTTGCAAAATCTCTACCAACTGCTTTTCCTCGCTGCACACTTCCTCTAATAATGCTTTTGTGACATGTTCTACAACCTTCTTTCCCAATTATTTCTTCCTTTGTCAAATTTGCTGAAGCTTCTCATCCACTGCTTGTGATAGATGAATGGCCTCTTCCCTCCAAGGTTGAGTCCTTTCTATCAAACTTTGTTCCTCCTTCTTCAACTCTTTGATTTTATTTTGTAGCTCCTTTGACTCATTATTTTTTACAAGCCTCTGCAAGATTGGCAAAGTCTTCACAGCTACCTGAGTCTCCTACAATTGATGCTAAATTTGCTGCATTTACTCTTGTAGTTTCTAAACATTTGGATCTGCCTATAGAGAAATCCAAATTTGCATGCTCTCATCCAACAATTTTCCACAGTCTGCCATGCTGCAGAGATGTTGGCCATCCTATTCTTTAAGTCAATCTCCCTTTGTTCACACACTTCTTGTGGCATGGATGGCTGTAGCTTTAATTGCATCTCACTGATATTTACCTCATATTCGAACTATACCTCTACAATTTTCTTCTTGTATTCCTCCTCGTGGACATCCATGTCCGGAACTTCCTTGCAAGTGGCTTCGACCACCTATTTCGGTTTCTGCTCCTATAGCTTTGCCTATTCGTTTTCCTTGATGGCCTGGTTGAGTTGTTTCTTCATTGCAACATGATCTTGCTCTACATGAATATTTAACTTCGAGATGTGTTGTTCTCACTCTTTTAGCTCATTTTTGATGCCTTAGTGTAGTTCATGTAATACCAAAATATGCAGTGATGCCATGTTCATATTGACATGGTCCCAACCTTTTTCCTATTGCTTGGCTTCAGTGGAGTCGAATTGTAGAGATCCGGTAGGTATGTGCATTATCCTCATCCCAAATGTTGTTTCTATCAGTCTTTCTTAATGGATTCCTTGGCCTATATGTGCTATTTGCATCGGTGGTCTGGATGTTTGCACCAAAATCGCCAGCTCTGCAATACTCTGTTGCACAACTATGATAAGATCTACATAGAGATATTCCACCCTATTCTAGGATTCCATTGTTATCTCCTAAACCTTTTCTCCGATTTGATCCAGGTCACCTTCAGTGAGAACCATTGGTGTGATTTCTTTTGTTTTATCTGCCTTATGCTTCTTTCTGCTCTTAATGGTAGCTTTGTCTTGGATATTTCTTTTCTCTGTGGAAGTTTTCTTTGTTCCTGTCTTCTCTGTCTCCTTAGTCGTATCCTCACCTCACTGAGGGTCATCCTCATGGTGTTCTTCATCATGGCGTTCTTCTTCTGTGGTGTTCTTTTCCTTCTTCCTCTTCCTCTCGTTCCTGATCATCTTTTCCACTAGCTTCGCCATGCTATGAAGTGTCCATCTCTTCTTCTTCTATCGCGTTGTATCTTGCTTCCTCTAGTGGATTCATTCATTCTACGGGCCATTTTTGTACTAATTCTATGTGATCATCCTTTTTGACAATATATGGTAATGAATGCCATTTCTTCCTCATATCTTTGTGTTCATGTATGTATAATTTATGAAAATATGCCTTGAACCTCGCCACATGACTGTACTGTTTGTGCAAACTTAGTGAAAGCCATAGATGTTGGTTTACTAACATGTGTATATCCATTTGATATAATATAAAAAATATTCTATTCTCATGTGTTCACGATGCCTGAGTGGTAGCCATAGCGAAGCATACCTCGTGGATTCATATACATCTGAAGGCATCGGAGGGAACTATGTTTCCTCCAACACTTTCCACACTAACATACCAATGTTCAAGATTAACCAGGCATAGTGGAAATATGTACCTTTCTCTTGGACCTTGCGGCAATCACCTAAGAATGCCTTGAATAAGTATTCAACCCAGTTGTACTAGACTCCATTTGTAGACTACATGGCTAAAGATATCACCGACACTGGAACTTCATTTGCATGAAAATTCCTCACAATATTTATGGTCAAAATGTGTGCAATGAAGTAGACTGCTTGGTTCCTCATCGAGTTTATGTCATACCCCCTTTTCCTTTTGATTAGCCTATACTTCTTCTTCATATTGTCCACCAAAGTGCGATCCTGTTCCTTTCCAACGAACTCCTCCATGGGGTTCTGCCCTTGGTATGGTAATATTATGATCCTCATAATAAACATTTGGTCTATGGGGATATTATTCCCCATCCACAAGTATCAATCATGTATTAATACCAACAATTGTCGTACACATGATGTGTTTGCTGAAATTATGTTGAAGTGTGCACATTCAACATATTGAGAAGTCCTGACTACACCAACCCATTCACCCATTGTTGTGGTTCGAATATCATCACTCCACTCTCTAGGTAGTGAACCTACTACAAGTACCAGTCTGGTGTGAACTGAGGGTACTTATTTCGGTCATTAAAATTGTAATCTATAAATTTGAGTTGCAGTTTTTTCCCTAAAATATCTCCTGAAAATGACACATCTTCTGACAATAGTGGTGTAAATGTCCCATACTTTACTTCAATGGAATCCTTTACTGGTTTGGCACTTGGTTTCCTCACTGGGATGTATGAGGGTAGAGGCAAGATGAATATTGCACCACCTTCCTCCATTTGTATTTCCTCCACTTCTTCTTCATTAATATTGACCTACTTAGGTTGCTTCTAAGGTTTCATAGGTTTGCTAGGATTCTTGTCTTGCTTTTTCTTGGTTCTTTCTTACATTATTTTATTCTTTCTTGGTGATTGTCGTTTTTTCTGTGGTGAAAATGTTTCTACTGTGAGTGATGCTACTGCGTGTGTTTCAACTACTGGCGCAGACATATCAACGACTTCCATGACTCTAGACAATCCCTTCTCATGAAAATTATGCACAATCTCCTCCCAAGATCGCTCAAATGACATAGACAATGAAGTCTCCTTCAACTTGTTCGCACTATTAATCACTCAAGCTCTTGATTTAGCAAAGTTCCTAATCTGAGCAGGATTCGGCTATTTGTAACAATTCCAGCTATCAAACCTCATCATTAGATTTTATTTTGTCTTGATTCCATTTAGATTTCATCATTAAATGCATATCTATGCTTAAATTTTACCAATATGTTGTCTTAAATGAAACTTTACATGCATCTTTCCCTTTTAACAATCATATTTCTACTTTCCTGGCTAACTTCGACACATTCCCTATTGTAGTGCACCTCTATCTTACATTGCAGCTTCCTGCGAACTTCGACATATTCTTAACTGTAGCGAAGTACTTCCTTTGTCGAAGCTCTCTCTACAACATAGATTATAGTCTAGTGCCCACTTTCAACTGCATGTGACACTAACAATTTCCTTCTTTCTTCTTTAGAGTGAAGTTGTAGGGGTAGGGTTGTCCCTGTACAACTTCAACCTACTTCCATTTACATTTTCCTGAATTAATTCTCCATTTAAGTTTACTAACTGCACTACACCTCCATTTGTAATATACTTAATTACATATGGGTCTAACCAATGTGTTTTACATTTGCTTGGAAATTTCATAAACATACTATCATAGAGGAGAACAAGTTCTCCTACCTAAAACTTCTTTTGCTTAATGTGCTTGTCATGCCAAGCCTTTTCTCTCGCTTTTTGTACTTGTTTATGACATCATTTCTTCCATTATGTTGTGGTCTTCCATATTTATTAAAGTTGCAATTCTTAGGCTAGGGACAATGTATTCCATGGGCATCACAACTTCTTGCCCATAGACCAACCTAAAGGATGTCTGACCTGTCAAATGTTTGCATGTAGTCCTATAATCCCATAACATTGTTGGAATCCTAAGGTCCCAGTCATCCCTATTTACATTACATACCTTGGTTAGTGAATTCCCCATTATTGAATGCTTCCACAGTTCCATTTTCCTAATGATGATAAGGAGTTCTCTTTTGGTGGTGTTATGCCCCTATACCATTAGGTGTCATATATCATGATTGACTTGGTTTAGCTTTGAAATATGTTCATACCTTTACTTGTTTCAAAGGTTTTCCACATTTGTAAAAAATAAAAAAATAAAAAAATAAAAAAATGTAAAGGGGGTATACCTTAGAAAAAGAATAAAAGGGTGAAAAGAATAAAAAAGAGGTCAAAAGATGAAATAAAATGAATCCCAACAAAAATAAAAGACCAGGAAAGTGTGCAAGACCAAATGCCACTACTATTTTACTTTGTACAATAATGATTGTGTGCAACTTGTTACCTGCACCACAATCCATGGTAACGAAACAGCTTAAACTTGGTTATTTCATGTTTTCAATTTCATGTTTTAGAAATAGAGAATAAAGATCCGACCAAATAGTGTAAACTTGGCAGATAAGTAGATAGGTAGAGTGAAAAAGGAGCTCAACAGTTTAATCTGAGCCCTTGGATGGAATAAGTGTAGACTTAGATAGGCATCACCATGTAAAAGAAAATAAAGTTTGATAATGGTTTGCTAGTCTAAGTGCCCCCTAATAAAGAAGTGGAAATGCTAGGATAAAGTAGGTAGGGTAAGTAGATGATAGTTACAGAATAAATGTGTGGTGAATGATAAGTTTAAATGTTTAAATCTTTTACTTTCATCACTAGGCAAAGGCATGTATCACATGGAAAATCACATCAACATTCAAAGTCAAAATAATTAACTTCCCTACTTATTGCCATAAAATCTTCACTAATTCCCTAAGGGCTAAAGGTAATTGCTAAAGTTAGAGGGGCTTCGAGCATTTCTCTGACTTTTGGAGGGACCGGACCCTCGGCCCAATAATTGGAAATGCCTAAAGTACTTAAGTACGTTTAACCAACATTACCCCCCCCCCACACACAATAAGATCACTCATTCCTTTTGATAAAACTTTTCCTAAGTA
>APFE031500246.1:0-16814 GCA_000404065.3 Pinus taeda
TCTGCACGGTCTTCTCACCAACACCTACTTCCCGCAAGATTTACATCAAAAATTAGAAGTGTTGGATGCTCTAACAGCTCTTAACTCTAACAGACAGTACCCTCTACGGATCAGCGGGGGAGATTTCAACATCATCACGAATCTAGGGGAAAAAAAGGGAGGGCGCATGAAGTTAGAAGATGATAGCACAGGATTCAAAGAATTCATTCAAAGCAATCAGCTCATGGACATTCAAACCTCAAATGGCACGTACACCTGGACAAACAACGTAGGGGAACACACAATATTGCTTCTAGGCTAGATCGTTTTCTTATTTCAGATAATGCCATACATTTGGGAGGATATTTTCATGCCTCCATTCTGCCTCAACGCGGCTCTGATCACTGGCCCATAATGCTTCAATGGAAACGTCCAGGTATACATTGCAATCGTCCATTTCGCTTTGAGGCCTTCTGGTTCACTCATCCTGACTTCAAAGAACTGGTCCGAGCTGCATGGAAATCCTTCACCCCCCCCAGCAGGCGCAAAGATGTTCCAATTTCAACAGAAACTTAGACACCTCAAGCAAGTGCTCAAAGTCTGGAATAAAACCCAATTTGGCAACATTCTGGAAACCAGGAAAACATTGGAGCAGAATATGTGTTCTCTACAGCAAACCATTATCCTAGAGGGAAGAACAGAAGAACTGGCAGACAAGGAGCAATCCCTCTGGACAGACATAGAAGCTCGAAGGCTGCAAGAGGAAATCCTTTGGCGCCAAAAATCCAGAATAAGGTGGCTAAAAGAAGGGGAAAAGAACACAAATTTTTTTCATCGATCCACCATTCAACGACGAATGCATAACAATATTGCCTTCATTAATAACAGTCAAGGGGAGAGACTAGAAAAGCATGAAGATATTGAAAAGGAATTCAAAGAATACTTCCAGGAAGCACTCAAAGAACAAACAAGAAGTAGATCATCAGCCATAAGATCTGTCACGCAGCACATTCCCAAAATAATCACGGAAGATCATAATCAAAATCTATTACAACAAGTCTCCATGCATGAAGTAGAAGAGGCCATGGCTCAGCTAAAGGATGGTAAGGCTCCTGGACCTGATGGTTTCACCTCCAATTTCTTTCATGAATTCTGGGAATTGATCAGCACCGAAGTTTGGGAATTAGTGGAAGAATCTCGATCTATGCACTGGCTCCTACCTTCCCTTAATTCAACTTTCATTTCTTTGGTACCCAAAGGGGAGGAATCAAACACGCCAGATAAATACAGGCCGATTGCTCTCTGTAATGTCATCTACAAACTTATATCCAAAGTAGTGGCAAATAGGCTCAAACCTCTTTTACCTCTTCTCATCCTTCCGGAACAGACGGGATATGTTGAGGGGCGTCAGATAATGGATGGCATTATTCTTTCAAACGAGGTGATCCACTCTTTAAAAATTCTAAAAAAACCAGGTATGATACTGAAGCTTGATCTTTCCAAAGCTTTCGACAAACTCAGTTGGGAATATATCCATCAAATGTTGTTAGCCTTCGGCTTCAATGCCACCTGGACCCGCTGGATAATGAATCTTATTACCTCTCCCTGATTCTCGGTTCTCCTCAATGGCTCTCCATCTTTGCCCGTCCGCCCGTCGAGAGGCATTCGTCAAGGGGACCCCCTATCCCCCTTCATTTTTGTTCTCATGGCGGAAGGACTCAGCCGCCTCCTTCACCATGCTGTTTCTTCTCAAGCGATCAAAGGCATAGCGCTCCATGGACTCCATCCCTTATCACATCAACAGTTTGTTGACGACACGATGCTCTTTGGTCACCCCTCTTCCCTAGAAGCCAAAGCCTTTAAAGCCCTGCTCTCGCTTTTCTCTGAAGCCTCCGGCACCTCGATCAATGCCACCAAATCCCAACTATTCTTCTTCAATATCCCTGTCTCCACTCAAAAAAACATTGCTCAGATCCTTGGATTCTCCATTGCTGTGCTTCCCTCCAAATATTTGGGCGCTCCTCTCATGGTCTCTGCCCTTAAGCATGCGTCTTGGCATACGCTGTTGGATAAATTGGAAGCCAGACTTTCCTCATGGACATTTCGATCGCTCAACATAGCTAGTCGACTCATTTTGATTAAATCCATCCTACAAGCTATGCCTCTGTATCTCTTCTCTATATTGGCGGCTCCTAGATGGGTTCTTAAAGCGATTCGTAACCTTCAAAGGAGTTTTCTATGGGGCTCCATGGGGCTCAACAGGAAATGGGCCCTTGTTAAATGGACAGAAGTCTGCCAGCCGAAATCCAACGGTGGACTAGGACTACGGGATCCTCTACAAAGCAATAGCACTATGGGAGCAAGGATATGGTGGAATTGGTTAGTGAAGCCACACATTCCCTGGGCGAAGCTGTGGCAAGCCAAATATGCGCCCGAAAGTCAATGGGATGAACTAATCAGAATCAGTCCTAGTATCACAGGCTCCATGATTTGGAACGCTGCCAAAATTCACAGCGCCTTCATCCAAGAGAACAACTTTGGGGAAATTCACTCAGGGAACTCAGCACGATTTTGGGAGGATTCATGGTAGCAGTTACCCAAACTTGCCTCGATCTTTCATAAACCTATCTGGCAGAATTATATGCAGCATCCCAATCTCACTAATGTCTCTCAGTTCTGGCAGCAGCAAACGCTTCAAGACTTCCACAATGGAAACCCGCAAGCTCCTGGCAGACTGATTGGCATGGAGAGACATATACAGAAACCGAACAGGAGCTAAGTCATAGGAAAATCAAGCATTCAAATCAGCAGGACAAACTGAGGTGGGGATACACTACAAAAGGTACCTTCACTACCAAAGAAGCTTACATATTACGCTATGCTCATAGCAATACAGCTACGGATCGGCTCTAGGATCACATCTGGCAGTCCAGACTCTGGCCCAAGGTATCTACCTTTCTCTGGCTCTTAAGTAAGAGACGCATCTTAACTTGGGATAATCTACAAAGAAGGGGCTTCATAGGTCCCTCAAGATGTCCCAATTGCACTCTTCACTCGGAAACCATCCTGCATCTCATGGAGACTTGTCCTCTCGTTGCTCAGCTTTGGGAGCAAGTCGACCAATGTAACAAAAGAGCAGGAGTTCGGCAGGGGGACATAACAATCACTCTAAGAACTTGGCCCAAGCACCCTTATCATAGCCCCATTCTGAATTATTTATGGAACCCCATTCCAGGGTTTCTTTACTAGATTTTATGGAAGGAACGGAACAATAGAGCCTTCAACAATAGTAGACGACCTGTAGAAATTCTCTAGCCCCTCTTAAAGCAAAATCTCCAAGAAACTCTGGCGCTTTGATCATGGCTAGATACTGACTGGCCGGACTCCCCTCAAGAGCAGCTCATCTTGAACTCCTGGAATCTTAACTTATCCTGCGCAACTCCTGACAATTCTTGTCCCACTTCCAAGTCCGTCTCCCCCTTGCATTGGTCCCCCCCTACCATCTCCTCTTTTGAAATTGAACTTTGATGGAGCAGCTAAAGGAAATCCTGGGCCGACAGGCTATGGAGGAGTAATCAGAAATGACAGAGGAGTAGTTCAGCATATATACTATGGTTCGATTGGCAAAGATACCAACAATGTTGCGGAATTGGAAGGCTTGTGGAAAGGGATATGCACTGCCGACCAACATAATTTCTACCCGCTAGAAGTAGAGGGAGACTCCTTGATCCTCATCAATGCGGCTACTAGAATTCAAGCAGGCACCTCAGCAGCCAAAATAGCTTCCAGTTGGAGATTGCTTAGTAGGCTCGAAACTCTGGAGGAAAGGCTCCGGCGACCCCACAACATCATTTTCAAGCATGTAAGGCATACAGCCAACAAGGTAGCAGATAGATTGGCCAACCAAGGGGTTGACCTGCAACTCCCTCCTTACTCAGGCACTCTTAATGACTCAGTGGATCTACAACTCCAACAGGAATGCCATTCTCTGGTGCTTCAGGATTATCAGTTCCCGGCTGCGGGTGAATATTAATGGGGGCAGTACAGTGGCGGCATTCCCACTGGGCAAGTGGCAGCCCAGATCTGCCACCTGTAAGGATAATTGACGGGCCTGCCACCCCTGTCATGTTAAATTGAATGAGGTCTTTAACTCATCCCTGCAACTCGCCGTCTGCAGCATTATGGCTCTCTCGCGATTCGTTTCTCCGGTGCTCGGATTGCAGACCGTCTGCTGTGGTATGATCATCGCTTGGGGCGCCACCCTGTGGTATTTTAAGAGCCAGCCTCCACTGGATATGTATTATTTGATGTCTCGGCTTTGGATGCATTGTTTGTTCTGGTCGCTGCTGGTTCTCGGGTCTTGGTAGTGGTCTCAGAGGTTTAGGCCTCGACCCTCAGCACAAAAGGCCTCGGTCTCTTCCTTTGGGAATAGTATTCTCCAGCACAAGGTCCCTAGCTCTGGCTCTCCCGTCTGTAAGCATCAATTTCTGAGTGTTATCCCCGCGCCCCTCGTTGCTTCTGTTGACATCCCTTGTTGGCTCTCTGTGTCAATTCTCACCTCGACCCTCTGTGTCCCAAAAGCCTCGCCTCTGTGGCACTTTGCGCCCCTGTCAGTCAGTAAGCCTCTGCGCACAGTTCCTCGGCTCTCTGTGCCTCTAGGCTCATTAGCAGAAGGGGCAGGTCTCGGGGAGGCTCGAGAGGAAGGGCTATCCCGTAGCGCTCCTCTCACACCACGGAATCCTCCTCTGAAGAAATTGACTCTCATGGTGCAAGGCGAGGCAGGGGAAGGGGCAGAGGACAGGCTCGTGCAGCGGCATGTTCGCACAGCTCTCATCCCTCAACCCGCTTTCGCTTCCCCTGTTCCCTGGATAACTCTACCTACTTTGTGTCTGTTAGGATTGAAAAGTGTGATAACGCAGCTCCTCTAGAAGTCTCTGCGGAGCACAGGCAACCTTCTCCTGTTCATTGTCAAAGAATTTAGCCTGCGGAGGCCCCTGGTGCTGTTGCGGGTCCAAGCGAGCTAGCTAAAGACGACGCTCCATATACAGACTCGAGCGTGTCAAACCAGTATGGGTGAAGGATCGTTGAGGAGCAACCTTCTACCTCCGTGGACGTATGAGATTTCCTCCTCGTCGTTCTGGTCCAGCTATGGCCCCAGGTGGTCATTTATGTTGCTCTATGATGTATGTTCGATGATTTCAGTTCACCGCCTTCTTTGTTTGACAATTTTTGATAAGCTCATGCTATGGCTTAACTCTGTTCAGGTCGGAATCGGTTTTCAATTACGACTATGTTTGCTGCTCTATCTCTGTTTGTATAACTCTCTGGATAAATTCTGGGACAGTTGGTTTTGGTTTGTGTCAAAATTGTCTGTCTTTCAGTTGGTTCTGGTCTGTGTCAAATTGTCTATCTTTTAGTCATCAAGAGTTTGTTGGACAAGTCAGATTCATGGGAAGTTTCACCCTCCAGTGTCAAAGTCCTGCTAAATCCATCTCAGTATGGAGAGTTTTTTAGGCCAGCCTCGATGTAATCTTTTTGTATAATAATAGGAGTAGACCAATTTACAAAAAAAAAAACACGATAAGAGTTTATATTCAAAATCTATTTTAAAACATATTTTAGAGCCAAAATATTTTAGATATCTTATGAATGAAAATCTACCTACTTATAACATAAGTTCGAGATTATCCTAGTTATTTATCCTAAGTATTAGGTAGATGGAAGACTTATTAGCTACATACCAATGAACCATATAAACATGTATTAGGGTTTTCTATAATATATCAGTTGGTACGTGTTCATTCCATAATTCTCTTTATTACTTTTGTTATTAATTATTGTTTGCAATTATTTTAGAATATTTTTGTATTATTAGTTATTCTTTAGAAAGTTTTAGAAGATAGTTATTTAATTCATAAATTTTATGAGTGTTTGGTTATCATGGTCTTGTAATTTAGTTGACAAAAAAAATGTAAAAAATTATAATTTGAAATATTATCTTTCCATCTAGAATTGCATCTAGACTCTATAACACTTTGTTTTATGTTTTAAGGAAAAAACATTATATTTTAATTTAATTTACTATTTTATTGAAAAGTTAATTAATATAGATTTATTTTAATTCTAAATCTGTTTAACACCAAGATGAATAAACAACAAATTAAGAAATAGATCCTCTTGGTGTTTAAAAGATCTCTACTTATATATGAATAAGTAATATTCAATATTCTTTTTTAATTTTCTTATTCACATTATATTTTGGTATAACCCAAATGTTTAACTTCATTTAACCCAAATATTTAACTTCATTTAGCCCAAATGTTTAACTTCATTTATATTGAATAGTAATAATTTTAGTTATACTTTACATAATGTATATTATACATATCTTGTATTAATTTCATTATATCTAAATTATAAGACAAGTTATTATTTGTATGGATATTAAAATAATAATATTAAAAAAAAATCTCTTATATAATTAACATAATCTATAATAAAAATAATAATTAAAATAAAATAATCTTATAATTATATATATTTAATAATTTTATTTTTATTTTATATTTCAAATAATTTGAATTTTCACTTCTCTTTGCTAACATACATAATAATTCCCTAAATTACAAATATACATAAATAAATCAGCTGAATTCAATTGAATTAAAATTTTAATTTTAATTATAAATAATATAATAAATATATTTTAAAGCTTAAAAATAAAATTTTCTAACATTTTTAAAATTACATTCTCATCACAACAACTAAAAATGAATCGTAAATATCAATGAAAAACTTAACAGATATAATGTTTTGAGTGCAACAAAGTATATGTTGGCAATTGCATAAAGAAAATTAAAGCATATGTAAAGCATTTTGTTCGTTAATATTGTAGTAATATTTTTGGGAACAATTCTGTTTTAAATTAAATTTATTTTAAAAATTAATAACAATAATGGCAGCAAAGGAGAGAGTAAGTTCAATAATGGTAATCACTCAGCAAATATAAAATAATAAAACAATGTTAGAATATTATATTAAAATGATATTATATTTTTTATTTATACAAATAATGAAATATTATTATAAATTTTAATTTATTAATTTTTATATTTATTTGAAAATTAATGAAAAGTTATTATGATATTAAAGGTTACATATATATTAAGATAATTATGTTTTGTAGTTTGTTTTTTGGTTAAGTTAATATTAAGTAGATAATTTATGATGGTGGTTTTTTATGAAAATTGGAGATTATTGTGATATTTGAGAGAATTTGGTTTGGTCATGTGCAGTTATTGATTTTCTAAACAATTCATATTAAAAAAATATAGCCTTTCTCATAATATTCTAGATATGTTATAGGCTATTTTATTTATCATATATTGATTATTTTGAAAGGTTCAAATAGAAAATAAAGTCTCTTTATTTTGAAACATTCAAATACACATACCAAAACATCTCTACATTCTTTTTATGTAATGAATGGATATCCTCCATAGAAAACAAATCATATTTACATTATTTATATGTATGGAATGGATATTCTTCATAGAAAACAAATCATCTTTATTCTGAAATATTCCAATACAAACCAAAATGTCTTTACATTCTTTTTATATGGGGAATCGATATTCTCCATAGAAAGCTTGTGCTCTATTGGGGGGTAAACCCAACACCCAATGCCTAGCTCTTTCCCACAATATAAACATAGCAACCACTCCTCCAAGTCCAATCCCAACTCCCATAGCTAATGCTAATAATGACATTTTTCATCCAAATGATTTATCCATCCCACTTTGATATGATTACTCTTATTGCTATTTCCTTCTCCCATGGGTGCTTTCTTTACATTGCAAGAATTTAAAGGACACCCTTGTAAACACTTATTCTTTTGAAATGATGCTACATTGAAAGTAGAAAATTGTGTTCCTGTTGGGATTAAGCCACATAGGCTATTATAGGAAACATCAAAAATTGCCAACATTGACAATTTAGAGAGCTCTTGAGGAATCTTTCCTGTCAACTTGTTTTTGGACAAGTCCAACTGCTCCAAAGTAGATATGTTACTAAGTGATGCAGGAAATTGTCCTTCCAATTGGTTCCCTGATAAATTCAACAATCTCAAGCTACATAGATTCCCTATGCTTGCAGGGATTCCTCCTGTAAAATTATTGCTTGACATGTCAATTATTGTATTTGTAGCAAGCAAATATGTGAGAGTATATTCACTTCTTTTAATGATAATGGAAAATGGCACATAAATCTCATCTCCAACCTTGAAGATGTGACATTGATTGTAAATCCCTTGAGTCTCTCAAGATGAAAGGGTATTTCTCCATTGAATTTGTTGTTGGATAAATCCAACACTTGTAGGATGGTGAGATTTGTGATTGATTTAGGAATACCACCATGGAAATTATTATAACTGACACTTAGCACTTTTAAGTTTCCAAAATTTCCAATATGTTGAGGGAGCTCACCCTCTAATTGATTTTTCCTTAAATCCAACATTCACACATGTCCAAAGACATTGGAAAAGTTCCAGAAAAACGGTTAGAGTGAGCTGAAAAAAACATTAAAGAGTTTGAAAAGTTTATATTACCTAAAACTCCACTAAATGAATTTTTTGATATATCTCTAAGAGAAAGAGATATGAGCTTTTCTATAGTTTTAGGAATCCTCCCACTAATATTATTATTGGATATATCCATGTTTATCAAAGCTTTGAGATTTCCTATGGCTCTAGGAATGTTCTCGGTAAAGTTGTTTTATGATAAAGTCAAATATTGTAGTGAAGTCAATCCACTGAATTTATGAAAAGGAATATTGCCTGACATATTATTCCTACTCAATTCTAGGTAATTAAGAAATGTTAAGTGACCTATGTTATCTGGAATATGTCCAGTTAAGTTGTTTGAAAATAAGAACAAGAATTGAAGGGATTGGAGCTTTCATATTTCCTGAGGAATTGTACCCGTGATCTGGTTGGTACTGAGGTCAAGAAATGTAAGCTTCTTTAATCTTGTAATGGTTTCAGGTATGGGCCCCGTGAGCATATTTGAATGGAGATCCAGAAAAGAGAGATTACTGCAATTTCCAATTTCAAAAGGGATAGAACCTGAAATATTGCCACGAGCACAATTATAATCCGGATAAGGATCATCGAACGGAGGAGTATCACATAGTCCATAGATTGAAAGGTAAGTGAGCTCCCTCAATTTACCCAACTCAGGTGGTAGGCTGCCGGACAATCGATTGTTCCCCAAAGATAAAGACCAGAGGGACGAGCAGTTTCCCAGCGCCGGAGGAATAATGTTCTCCAATTTGTTAGAATGTAAATCCAGGGTCTGTAGCTGCTGTAGAAACCCCAATTCCGCTGTAATTATTCCACTGATGTTGTTTCTTGAAAGGTCCATGTACAATAGCCGGGTACAATTGCGGAGCGCTGGAATTCCTCCACTTAATTGGTTACCACTAAGGTAGATGGACAACAGCCGATTAGGATTGCCCAGAGTCGGAGGGATGTGACCACTTAACTGGTTGTTGGATAAGTCAATAACGGATAGACTTCTCATCAAACCCCAAACAGAAGCGGAAGGGATTGAACCATTGAAAAATTTTCCTCCAAGCCACAACTCTTGAAGCGATGTGCAGTTGCTCAGAGAAGTTGGAATACTTCCACTCAGACCATTCCAATGCAAGTCGAGATGTTCCAAGTTGACTAGACGACCAAACTCTAATGGCATCGTCCCATTCAACATGTGGTTATATGAAAGGTCGATCCAGCGAAGGGCTGTGCAATTAGACAATGAAGCTGGAATACTTCCACTCAGATGATTCCAAGAGAAGTCGAGATGTTCCAAGTGGAGTAGACGACCAAACTCAGATGGCATCGTCCCATTCAAGAACCAGTTCGATGAAAGGTCGATCCATCAAAGGGTTGTGCAATTAGACAATGAAACTGGAATAGATCCTTCAAGCATGTGATTAAAGTTGAGGTTAAGTAATATGAGGGCTTGAAGCTGCCCGAGTTCAGTTGGAATCACTCCTGTGAAATTATTGCCACAAAGAATCAACGTCTGTAATGAAGAAAGGCTGCCAAGAGAGGGGGAGAGGGTACCTCCCAGTTGGTATTTAGGATCATACTCTTCTCCCATGTCAATGATGGGAACAGGAAGTAGTATGGCAATAACTCTTAGAGAGTGTTGAGTGCAGCGAATACCATACCAAGTGGAGCATAGCTGTTTTTGTTGCAACAATTTTAATTGTAGATCGACTTTCTTTGATTCTGGCTGAGTATCAAAGAGGTTTTTAAAAGTTTTCAAGGTAGACCATGCATCTGTAGCATTTTCTATATGGACATACATTTCATCATTCATAGAAGATTTAATAAGAGCTAAGGCTTTAGCATTCTTGATTTCCCATTTTGCTAGTGCAGCTGCATCTGTGGGTTTATTTGGCTTAACATCTCCATCACATATACCCTGCCATAATTCATTGTAAATGAGAGTGCTCTCGATGAGTAGATGCCATGTTTTATAAGATTTTGTGCCTTCAAGTTTGTCGGAATCAGAAAAAAATTAATCAACTTAGACATTTTAGCGTTGAAGCGTCGCACCAAGAATCAGAACAGAAATGACAAGATAGTCAACACAACACACCACGCAAAAAACAGGATCTATCGGGGCTTGGCCTTGACCCTCGAATAGTCGTCAAAATAGGAGACAATTGATTGAGCTTTGCACTTGGCTCTAGTCAATTTCTCAAATTTTTACAAGGCAACTTTCAAAATTTGACTTTTTACAATGGTGCTTTTGCACAATATGATAAAAAAGAAATTACCCCCTCAAAGTAAAATTACTTTGAGTTACAATGTGATGATACCAAATAACTTCTTAAAAACAAATTGCCCAACACACCTTATCTCTCCAATTTACAAATTACAAATAAAACTTTATCACTCCATTAATGTTACAAAATTAAAAAAATATTTCTTATTACTAAAATGTTGGCGTGTCGCTGGTAAGCTGGCTCACACTGGCTTGACGTTGGGTTTATCTCCTTCTCTGCTCCCAATACAATTCGCCTTTGAATCGAATCACTGTATTCAAATGCAGACCTGCATCTTCACACATCGACCATTTAACATAACACCATCAATACAATTATAGCGCTATGCTGTTCCACCTTTTAAATCGATTGACATTCAAAACCTGAAAGTGAATAGAATTTTGAGCATAGATGTATTCTCCAAGTCCAGCGTTCATATGAAGCACTTTGTCAGTCTATACGCATGTGGGTTCCATGACACCTATAAAATTTGATATTTATCTCAAGCTGAGCATGTGGGTTCCATGACACCTATAAAATTTGATATTTATCTCAAGCTGCAAAGATTCTCTGCTATTTTTTAATAGGATAGACTTCTGTATTGGAAATCTCGTCAAGAAATTTGACATTTTCGATTGCCGTAGTTGATGAGCCCAGGCTATCCATTTCCCTCTAAGTTTATTGACTGATTTACTACGATTACTTAAACAGGAGTATTCTGGGGCTTATGCTCTATGACACGTTTAAACTGAAGGTAACAAAGGCCAGAATGCTCAAAAGCGTATGGGTGAGCTGGATTCAAAGCTTCATCGGTATTAAATAAATAATTGTCGAGGTAAGAGGTCATGCTGTTCCATCTTTTAAATCGATCTATTCGCTGTCAGCTACAACGCCCTCATAACATTAATGTCAACACAGTCGCATACATCTTCAATTAACACAGCCATACATCTTCAACGCATTCATTTAATCTGGTAAACAATGCTGGTTCATACCTTGAATTTAACTCCACGCTTTAGCGTCTCAAATATGCTGCGCCCAACACTATTACTCTGCAATGATATTTAAACAAACTTCTTAGTTTTTAATTGAACTGCGCCAATCAATTGCCTACGCTGGAAATCGAATTATCAAATCGCTTGTGATTCAGCCCTCCTTGCGCTGATTATTCCTCAGTCACACAGTGCCAATAGAATTCAAACTTCTACGCAGAGAACATAATCTCCAATTTGTGCTGAACAAGGCCATTTAACAATAAACCCATTGCTTTTGATCCCAGGAGATGGCGCCGCACAGCGTTTGTTCGAGATGTAAAATATGTGGTATTTGACGAGGCAGAAAATAATAGAAATTCAAGACCCAACGATTTTGATTAAGAGTAGTGTACCTAGGCGGTAGAATGGCCCGGAAAATTGTCTCGCTCCCGCCGCCGCCAATCCCTCCGCCCTCATCCACCCTCCCTCCCCATGGCGCCCCTCCGCTCTCAGCCACCCTCCCCTAACTCAGCCATTTCTTTCTCCACCACGCTCCCCTGGCATTCCTGACAGCCCTCTCCTGACATTCCTGACATTCCCTGACAGAAAATCCGATGTCAACACTGACCTCCCCTGACAGATCAGGTCTGAGGGGAATTGCAGCTGTGGAGAGTTATTGCCATTTCCAATTCGAAATGAGGATCCCGCTGGCTGTTCACGCACCTTCTTCCTATGCGCCTCCCGCTCTGCAATTCCTCCGCTCTGCAGCTCGCCACCCAGGTACAATTCGGTGACACCTCCGACTCTGTTAATTGAAATTCCCTTCAATGCGAAATTGAAATTCCCTGTAATGTAAAATCATCAGGTTCTGGTTGCTGTTATTTTCATTGTAAAACCCGCGAAATCGAAATTCCCTGTAATGTAAAATCATCAGGTTCACGGAGCAACTAATGTTAACAAAAATATAGGCCTAAGTTTTCAGCAGATCAAGGCTTCGTGATCAATCTGGTTCCAATTCCATTCGAAGAAGAGCGAAAATACCTACAGGTCGTGTCTACGATTGACCACGATCTACACTTGTTGTGACGGGAATATGAATCTCAATGTATAGGCTATGTGCAGGGTGTGGGTACAGAAACTGCAACTTAAATTAATGATCGCAATCTGGTGATTCGATTTCAGTC
Organism: Pinus taeda; assembly: GCA_000404065.3. Lineage (NCBI taxonomy): Eukaryota > Viridiplantae > Streptophyta > Pinopsida > Pinales > Pinaceae > Pinus > Pinus taeda. Next base: position 12,971 of record APFE031500246.1, read on the forward strand.
GCTACGCCCTCTTACTCATGCAAGTCTTGACGTGTCTACGTGGATGGAAGGAGAATAAACTCTAATCCTCAACTGCTTGTCTTTCTCTCTCCGCTACATAACTTCGCTGGCTGAATTTCGGCCTTTCTTTTCCAGCTGATAAATATGCCGCCAGAGTATTAGGCATCAATTTCAAGTGATTAACTAACTGGAAAAAAATTTGGTCCTCGATTAAAAAATGGAGGATGGAATGGGTAGAGTTTTACCTAGGAAACAAAAACATAAATTCAAATACACAAATTCCCATTCATTGTAAAACCCGCGAAATCGAAATTCCCTGTAATGTAAAATCATCAGGTTCACGGAGCAACTAATGTTAACAAAAATATAGGCCTAAGTTTTCACCAGATCAAGGCTTGATTTTTTCGTGATCAGTCTGGTTCCAATTCCATTCGAAGAAGAGCGAAAATAGCTACAGGTCGTATCTACGATTGACCACGATCTGCACTTGTTGTGACGGGAATATGAATCTCAATGTATAGGCTATGTGCAGGATGTGAGTACAGAAACTGCAACTTAAATTAATGATCGCAATCTGGTGATTCGATTTCAGTCGCCACGTCCTCTTCAATTTGTGAATAGAGAGAAAGAGAACCCAAATGTACTCATGAAATTCTCTGTAATGTAAAATCATCAGGTTCTGGTTGCTGGTTGCTGTTATTTTCATTGTAAAACCCTTGAGGACATCGAGTATCCTCAACAATTAAATTGACAGATAGATTTTGGGAGCTGACGTGGAGACACGTGGACTTGACACTGGAACACTCGCCATGGTTTGCATGACAATAAACCCCCTGTTTTGAAGAGCCCGCGTTTCTCTATCTTTAGGGTAGCTTGCACAACAGTTAGTGGGCAATGGAATAACAAGATGTACCATTGCTGTTCAGTATGCCAATCAGGTCTTTGAGTTTTAGTTTTTGTGTTCAATGCAATTCTGAGTGCAACTTCTCTACGATCACCTCTATACTCACCATTCTTCTGAAGGCATGTGAAGTTGGTGTTGTTTGTAGAAACTTGAAATGGCAATATCAAAGCCTCCATTCTAGATTGGTCCACCGCTTGGCAGCTTGCTTGCAATGCTAATTGAGTAGACAGAGCTGTATTTAACAGAGGCGCTCCATATTTGTTATGAAGTTGAGTTTATCTTCTGCCCTGAGGATCATAGCCTTTGAGATTTATGGTTTTATGTTGAGTGAATTCTAGCAGTTTCCAAGTATTCTTGGAGATATTATGTTGGGAATGTTCCTGTACAAGTCACAACACTAATGAAGCAATTGAAATTTTCCAGCCAATACTAATCTCCAGGCTTCTATAGTTGTGTTTAGAGCAAGGTTATTTTTGGTGAGGTGTTTTTCATTATATAGTTGAAAATGAATGTGCTAATGGTATTTGAAAATCATCCTAACAATCCTCAAAATTATTCTCATTGATGTTCTTTTATAGAAACACCCACAGGGGAAAGAGACGATCATCAAGAAAGAAATCAGATGGGTCAAATACCATTTATTGACCTATACTTGGACATAGCAGAAGGTAACAATCGGCTTCCCTTACAAACAAATCAAACCCTTGCATGCCTTAATTTGGTACTCTCAATGCTTAATTTATTAATTAGAGTTTGTCAAACAAGATGCCCAGTGAACAAACAATTTCGATCAGTGAAGATCAATATTCATGACTCTTACTTATTATTTATTGTTCATTAACTTCTCCTTTGGATTTGCGACATTACTAATTTGAGTCTGTGGCTGTAAGGTTAATGCATTTCTCTATTTTCTGCCTATGGCCTATTTATGAGATACAATTCTATGTGTATTCAAGTAATAATATCTAACCTCTGACCTCTGACCTTTGTTCTATGTCTTGTACAAAGATCTCTGTCTTCAGTGTAGCTTGCACAACAGTTAGTGGGCAATGGAATAACAAGATGTACCTTTGCTGTTCAGTATGCCAATCAGGTCTTTGAGTTTTAGTTTTTGTGTTCAATGCAATTCTGAGTGCAACTTCTCTACGATCACCTCTATACTCACCATTCTTCTGAAGGCATGTGAAGTTGGTGTTGTTTGTAGAAACTAGAAATGGCAATATCAAAGCCTCCATTCTAGATTGGTCCACTGCTTGGCTGCTTGCTTGCAATGCTAATTGAGTAGACAGAGCTGTATTTAACAGCCAAGCATACACTGTTTTGTGCAGAGTACAGCTGAGCTTTATAGTTTTGGCTATAACTGAGTTCTCTGTTCTTGATAATAGTGCTGGGAAATAGCCTCAAACAATGTCTCAATACGTCATCAGCATAATCTTTTCTTTGTGATAAAGGTTTTCCTCTATATCTAGGAGCTTCAGTTCTATAATTTTAGATTTAGATACAAAGCACCATTCTCCATAGATGCAATGTTCACGAGACACAAGTTGATTTCCAGAGGAAAGGCAAATCACTAGGGTGTGGTCTGAAGGATATTTTATAAGGAGTTACCACATTTGATGGCGTAGTTGTTGCTAGGTACAAATATTATTTTTGGTGAGGTGTTTTTCATTATATAGTTGAAAATGAATGTGCTAATGGTATTTGATAATCATCCCAACAATCCTAATTGTTCACAGAGAAGAAAAAGTTCTAGAAATGAAGGCAATTATATTGAATCTCCCTGACAGATAACAGTACTGCAGTACTATGATTGTGAAGGTAAGGGAAACTGGTGATCCAAAGAGTTAAAGGGGGCATCTGCCATTGATAAACATTTAAATACTCCTATATGTAAATACTATATTATTTTGTAAACATTTCCTTTGCCTGAGGCCAGAGTGGAGATTAGTCCATTATGAGCTTTTAAATAAAGAGACTGAGAACTTTGTTGGGTTTAAACTTCAAATTTGAAGAAATACATATCTTTTCAGGACAGCGGGAGAAAAAAATCATGAAACAAACTAGGTGATGCAAACACTACACATTCATTGACAACTAGGATCATGGTATTCCCTTTAAACATCACTGTATTTATTTAGATTAACATCTTTTGCAATACCTGGAACACCACAACTTCAATGTAAGCATGAAAAGTTGTGTGTTTACAGTCAAGATAGAGGTGGATTTGATATCATCTGTCAGTGAGAAGTGGCACTTAGACACCAAATTTGCAACACAAGGGTATTTCCTAACAAATCCCCTGTGCAATTGGGGCAAAGAATAGCTCCCTGCTGCATTGGCAAGTCTCTAAAACCTACTTCGTGCACACGTGTTTCTGTCCTTCAACCCACGTTCGGATTATCATTATATTCAAGATATGCAAAGGGATAAACAACATCAATTTACAACAAAACATCAGATTGTAGAACCAACAAACATAATATTTTATGAAGTCACTGCACTGCAGTGACCATTCCAAGTGTATAAACAATTGGAGTACAAGATATAGATTACACGTAACCTATGTACATATACCATGCAATTTTTCACTTACTCGGTGACAAAGCCTATACGTTCAGCAAGAGGTGCAAGGCCAAGCAAACTTATGATGAACACCCAAACCTGCAAACAAAAGAATGTGGAAAATGATGCCAAAAAAACTTATAGAAAATGTCAGAAATGATAAAATTTCAAGTAGCATGAACCCTCCATCCTTTCTATTGATAAACTTGCATAAATGATGCTACTTTCAATAAAGAGCTTGAAAGACAACTTGTTATTGTTAGTTTGCTTACAATATATGGGATGGAGCTTCCATTTCTTGTTTCTCTGTTTCTTCCACTCAAAGAGGATGAGTTCATTTCCATCACGTATTCCTCCAACATGGCTATCTGCAGCTTT